>APFE031095349.1:4688-56104 GCA_000404065.3 Pinus taeda | reverse complement strand
TTTTTTTTTTTTTTTTTTTTTTTTTTTTTTTTTTTTTTTTTTTTTTGTTGCATCTATGTGTTTATGTGTATATCTGTATTTTTTTGTGTTCCTGCATAAGTCTGGATTAGTGGTATCAGAGCGGTCTGCTCTTTATCTGTTTTACTTTGCATGTCCCCAACGAAATCAAGGTATAAGCAGTTAGGGCTCGAACTGGTTGAACCTTTGCAAGACCAGCCTCACAAACATGGATGACCTCCCATGGTGGAAGCAAAGAAATAAGGGGGAAGGAGATCCTTTAAAAATATTGCTCGAGAAATCCCTCGAGTGACAAAGGAATGCGATGATTGATAACATTGCCCAGATCCTTGTGTGACTACCCATAGGGGACACATCTTCATTCAACAACGACTCCGGAGGAACCACTCCTTTCAAGGTACAAGTTGACTTTGACATTCCAATATTTGAAGGAAAAATAGATGAAGGTGCCATAGATAGATGGTTAAATCTATTGGAAGGATATTTTTCAATTCATGACTTTTTCGTTCGGGAAAACATTACTTTTGCGCTCCTCAAAACTGCCCCACATGTCAAGGACTCGTGGGAAACCTATTGTGAATAAAAGGACGAGAGGGAATCCTCACTGTTTTCAACCACATCCACTTGGAATTATTTCTGAGACATCATCAAGGAATAATACTGCCTCGTTGGGAGCTATGAATATAAATACATAAAGTGGACCACGCTGCGACAGGGAAGGGACCAAGATGTGCTATAGTTCACAAATTTTTTTCGTACCATTCGCATGAATTTGGGTATTAAGGATTTTGAGCAACATTGGTACTCAAGTACAATGATTGTCTACATAAGTATATCTTAGATGAGATGGAGGTCTTGGACGTCTCCTCACTTGGCCTTGCCTATCGATACACTATCAACATTAAGCAAAAATTTAAACAGAAGAAGCGAGAATTTGGATTTGTGAACTTGAAGCAAGGGAAAGGTGTCCCTAAACCATAGAACAATTACAAATCCAAGGCGGGGTGATCGAGGATAACCTGCCGAAGCCGTAAGCAAAGAACAACACCATGAAGAAAAAGAAGGACACAGGGAATGGTGTGAGTTCCATAGGAGCCCCACTCACAACGCAAGTGAGTGCCAAGCCAAGCAGCCATTGTTGGTCAAGCTAAAGGCTTCCGAATCAGATGCATGTTCCAACTCTGAGTCAAAAACTGACAAGGGGAATGACCAAGGGAAGTAGATTATCGATGTGGAGCCTAGTTCCACTATTGCCACTACCAAGATCCAAAAATATGAGCCTGAAGATCTAGAGGAGGGGAAGCGACTCTCCACTTATAGATGTGGGTGAAGGGTTCTCCACTACAGTTTATTATCAACAACGGGAGCCAAAACAACCTCATTTCAATAGAGGTCATGAAGCGGTTGGGCCTACAGACCGCACCACACCCGCAACTGCACACCATTAGGTGGCATCACCAAGGGCGAGATCTCTGTGTTAGCCAACAATGTCGCCTTCCCTACAACATCAAGCCCTTCACAGATGAGGTATTGGGTGATGTTTCTCCTCTTGAAGTTTGTGATGTATTATTAGTCCAACCATACTTGTGTAAGCAACATGTTGTGTATGAGTCTAGGCCTCACACTATTATTATTACTTTGGACAATAAGTTGTACAAGATACTAGAGGTAGCACCACCTATCGCCATTTATTTGATCACTATGAAACAATGAAGTAAATATCATTTCCCAGACTGGGAAATTTGTTTTCCTTATGATTCTCCCTCAGGGCAAGAAGAATATTGCGCCCACCACCTCCATGCATGGATCCTCTACATGGAAACAACAAATGGACAAAGTTGTGGAGGAGTACAGGGACATATTCACCTCACCCACAGGGGTACCTCTACACTGTCAGGTCAAGCACTCCATTGATCTGACCTCTGGTGCTTTGCTATCCAATGGACCAATCTATCGATGCTCTATTTTGGAGAAAAATGAAATCAAGATGCAGATTCATGAGTTGTGTTAGAAAGGGAACATCATGCCAAGTTCAACACCCTAAGGGAGTCCAATTGTGTTGGTACAAAAGAACGACGAAAATTGGAGACTTTGAATTGACTATCAAGCGCTAAACAAGACCATTGTCTGGAATAGGTATCTAATCTAATGGATTGATTACCTTTTGGACCAGATCAAGGGGGCCAAATATTTCAACAATATTAACTTGAAGTCTGGTTATCACCAGGTACTGATCAAACCCTCTGATGTGTGGAAGGATGTCTTCAAATCCAAAGAGGGCCTTTTCGAAAGGTTGGTCATGCCTTTCGGGTTGATGAATGCCCCCACAACCTTCATGAGGTTGATGGACGACATATTGTGACCATTCACCAACTCATTCATGGTGGTGAATTTGGATGACATTCTGATATTCATCCAGAGTTCGGAAGAGCCCCTCCACCATATTTGACAAGTCCTCCAAACCCTGCGAAAAGACAAGTTGTGTGCCAATTTGGAGAAATGCAATTTTGGTATGACCCATATTCAATATATGGGGTACATCATTGATGAGCGGGGTGTGCATGTGGACCCAACCAAGATACAAGTAATTTGGGATTGGCCAGCCCCAACCACTCTAACAGAGCTTTGCAACTTTCTAGGTCTTTCCAACTTCTATCGTAGGTTTGTGTTGGGGTTATCTCATATCACTTGGCCTTTGAGTCAAGTCACCAAGGGAGGAGCGAAAGGAAAGTTCTTTTGGTATGAATCCCAACTAAAATCATTTGTCGAGTTGAAGCATCACCTTTGCTCTGCACCGGTGCTCACATTACCAGACCTGCAACAACCATTTGAGATCAAGATAGATGCCTCTGACTATGCTATTGGTGCAATTCTTACTTAGTAGGGGAATCCAATGGCATATCACATTGAGACACTTTCAGACACAGTTCGAAAGTATCCCACCTATGAAAAAGAGATGTATTCCATTGTGCAGGCCTGTCGATAATGGAAGCATTATATTATGGGGAAGAAAATAGTCATACACATAGACCACCGACCCCTACAGTTCATACAAACACAAGGGAAGTTTCAGAATGATCGCCATCAGAAATGGTCCACATACTTGTAACAATTCCATTTGAACATTAAGTACAAGAAGGAAAAGACTGAGAATTTTGCAGATTGCCTCAATCGACTATTAGTCATGACGCTGACCACTATGCTCGACTATTGTGGGCATGAGACTACGGAGTGGCTGCATCTTTACAAGGATGATCCATAATTCGACAACACATACCAGACGTGTTGAAGATAGGAACAAGAAATGCTAAAAATAGAAGTGCTAAAAATAACAGTTTGGGCATCAGTGCTGGATTGGGCAACAAGGAATGCAAAATGGAAGTGCTAAAAATAGAAGTTCTATTTTTAGCAGTTCAGTGTCGATTCCTATTTTAGTCAGTCCCTGGACTAGAAATAGGAAGTAAAATTCGAATTTGATATTAACAACAGTTTGTAAATTAATTAATTAATTCAGTTTGAGTTAATTAGTTAAGGAATTATGAACTTGAAGTCTATGTGAGGGCATGCAACAATTTCTCCTTTGATTGAGGAATTTAACCATTAGTTAAAGGATGAGGATGAGTTTTAATTAGTTGGCTCCGTTAATTGAGTCAAGTCTAGTTAGATTAATTTAACAAGTTGTTAAATTAATGAGATTCAATTTGTTAATGCTTGCATGCATGTAACAACTAGTATTTTCAGATAACTGAATATTATAGCTTAAATAACTCATGCATGTCAGTTCAGATAGAGACCCAGTTGAGATCAGAGAAGGATCAATATACTATTAGTTGGATGAATATTTTTCCTATAAAGGAAGCTCATCCATGATGAGGATTTATCTCCTTAAGGTTTGTGCAGTTAGATCAGAGGTTAATGAGTGTGTGAAGAGGCCAATTCACACAGGTGGCAACACTGGACCCCAAGGAAACTTCACAAGGAAATAGGAGGCTTGGAAGGTAGAGGAGAAGGTTTGTGAGAAGCCCTTGACTGTCTATGAGTAGTAGAGGGATTATACTGAGAGCTAGATAGCTTCTGAGCTAAGGCTTTGTGTAAGCCAGGCTATATTTCCACTTGTATGATAATACAGAGTTGGGGTTTTAGGCTGAGGCTTTCCCCGGGTAAATTCTTTTGTGTTATGTGTGATTGATTTCTCCTTATTAGTTATATGTGTTCAATTGATCTTTCTCATTTTGATTAAGCTTCCACCTAATTGTTTGTAGAATTGGATCAAGTATTTTGCTTTAGTATATTGCATTATCAGGTGATCTACAGGTGGTAAATTTCTACATGGTATTGGAGCTAGCTGATCTGTAGAAAAATTTCTACATGGTATCAGAGCTAGCTGATTTTGCTTTAGTATATTGCATTATCAGGTGATCTACAGGTGGGAATTTCTACATGATATCAGAGTGAGGTTTTGTAGAAAAAGTTCTACATGGTATCAGAGCACAGGTGATCAAGGAGAGAACAATATATTGAGAGGAGATTTCAAAGTTTTGAGTTTTGGGCCGAGAGCTTGCAGAGAAGATCTAAAAATTTTGGTACAAAATTTTTAGAAATAAATAGTAGATTTGCATTCCTTGCAGAAAAATACCCCAACAAAAAAATTGGCTGAATCGGAGTTCGGATGAGGGAGATATCGCTGATTTGAACTCAACTCTTTTTCTAGAAAATTTCGTGATGGCGGGAAAGTGGAAATAGATTGGTGTGCTAGCCAAGAACCTGTATGCACTTGAGGTATAAGATGCATGCAAAGCCTTGGGGAGCAAGGCAAATGTTAGATACTTGGTGGTTGAGAGGGAGAGTAAATTACCTCTCAACATGCAGCGCTAGAAGTCGCAGACAATTGTGGAGGAGCCACAATTGGTGAAGCAGGTTCAGGAGGTTATGGAGAAGCCACAACTAGAGAAGCTGAGAGGAGATCGAGTAGAGACATCTACTCATGCAGAGACCTCTAGTAGGGGGAAATTTCGAGCCAAGTGGGTAGAGGGATCACATGCAGCCATACCTCCAGGTGGGAGGTGGGACGATGTGACGTGATAGTCCCAAGAATGCTGAAATAGGGGCAGGATCCTGGAGGTGCCCAACCTCTTTGATTTGACTTTGCTACGGGAGCCCCAATGAGGAGTAACAGGACTAATTGATTGGGTAGAGACAGATGTTGATGGAGCGACAGAGAGAGCTACATTGCAGGAGTCCCAGGATTGTGTAGAGCTAGCATGCTGCAACAATGCGAGAGGCACAGGAGTGTTGCACTAGTGCAAGATGGCACAAAGAGGTGTGCAACAGTGCGAGATGCATGGAGCGTTGCAGCAGCTTAGAGGTCAGAGAGGGAGCACTTGTTAGTAGCAGGTAGAGCTTCAGCATCATAGTATGTTTCTAGCCCAATAGAGAGGTTAGTGGGGAGTTTTTTTTCGTTCCGAGAGTTGCTGGAGCAACCACACTTGGTAGATGTGTTGCATGCAAAACATTCCTGAGGTACAGGATCAGGTTTGAGATGAAGCCTTTTTTTCTTGAGAGGGAGTGTTGAAAATAGCAACAAGAAATGCTAAAAATAGAAGTGCTAAAAATAGCAGATTGGGCAACAGGGAATGAAAAATGGAAGTGCTAAAAATAAAAGTTCTATTTTTAGCAGTTTAGTGTGGATTCCTATTTTAGTCAGTCCCTGGACTAGAAATAGGAAGTAAAATTCGAATTTGATATTAACAGCAATTTGTAAATTAATTAATTAATTCAGTTTGAGTTAATTAGTTAAGGAATTATGAACTTGAAGTCTATGTGAGGACATGCAACAATTTCTCCTTTGATTGAGGAATTTAACCATCAGTTAAAGGATGAGGATGAGTTGTAATTAGTTGGCTCAGTTAACTGAGTCAAGTCCAGTTAGATTAATTTAACAAGTTGTTAAATTAATGAGATTCAATTTGTTAATGCTTGCGTGCATATAACAACTGGTATTTTCAGATAACTAAATATTATAGCTTAAATAACTCATGTATGTCTGTTCAGATAGAGACCCAATTGAGATCAAAGAAGGGACAATGTAATATCAGTTGGATGAATATTTTTCCTATAAAGGAAGCTCATCCATGATGAGGATTTATCTCCTTAAGGTTTGTGCAGTTAGATCAGAGGTTAGTGTGTGTGTGTGAAGAGGCCAATTCACACAGGTGGCAGCACTGGACCCCAAGGAAACTGCACAAGGAAATAGGAGGCTTGGAGGGCAGAGGAGAAGGTTTGTGAGAAGCCTTTGACTGTCTATGAGCAGTAGAGGGATTGTACTGAGAGCTGGATAGCTTCTGAGCTAAGGCTTTGTGTAAAATATACTATATTTCCACTTGTATGATAATACAGAGTTGGGGTTTTAGGTTGAGGCTTTGCCCATGTAAATTCTTCTATGTTATGTGTGATTGATTTCTCCTTATCAGTTATATGTGTTAAATTGATCTTGCTCAATTCGATTAAGCTTCTGCATAATTGTTTATAGAAGTGGATCAAGTATTTTGCTTTAGTATATTGCATTATCAGGTGATCTACAGGAGGTAATTTCTACAAGACGCCCTTAGAAGGCGAGCAAGTTCCAAATTTTCACCTCCGGGATACACTGTTATGCAACCTTTGACACCTATGTGTTCCTTTAAGTGAGCGTGCCAAGATGATTTGGGAGGCGTACTACACTCAGGCCATTGGACATTTTGGGGTAGAGAAGGCACTGGAAATGCTGCAAAGGTATTTTTATTGGTCAAACCTTTGACAGGATGTTGGCAAGTACATTAGATCCTGCACTGCCTGTGCCATTGCCAAACCGACCATCAAGAAGTAAGGCCTTTATAATCTTATGCCTACTCCTTGTCGACCTTGGGAATCCATCTCCATGGATTACATGTCGGGCCTTCATTCTACTAAGTAGGCAATGACTGTGTTTTCGTGGTCTTCGATAGATTCTCTAAGATGGCCATTCCAGTGGCCTGCAAGAAGAGTATCGCAATAGAAGCCACTACTAAGCTCTTCTTTGAATGAGTGTGGGTACACTTTGGGATATCACTGTCTATTATCTCAGATTGAGACAACAAGTTCCTAAGTAAATTTTGTTGAAGTCTTTGGTTGATGTTGGATACCGAGCTCACTAAGTCCACGAATTTCCACCCCCAAATTGATGGCCAAACAAAGGTCATCAACAAGATGATCGTACACATTCTACGCTTGTATAAGTCTAATAATCCATGAAAACCTTCCCTATCTTTGGCACAACTAGAAAAGAGCTCACCATAGCTCAACTAGCCACAACCCTTTTCAGGTGGGATTGGGATTCCAACCACTATGTCCCATTGATGTGTCCATACCATTTGCAACTACTTAGGAAGTCTAGTCCAAAGTTGACAGGGCTAGAAATTTTATTGAGCGCATTCATCACATCCACCAACAGGTCCATGACATATTGGACTGAGCCAATCCTAAGTAAAAGCAATGACATGATCAACATCGGGTGCCACACAAATTCCAGGTGGGTGACAAAGTTTGAGTACATTTGTAGAAGGAACACCTCACTGGGACCCAACGGAAGCTTCACCTCCTCCAATATGGGCCATACACCATCACTAAGGCTGTAGGGGATAATGCCTTTGAGCTCAACATTCCACCATTCCTTGGTCTACACCAAGTATTTAATGTGGACTGACTTCTTCCATACTTTCCACTATTGTTGGACACATCCGACATTGCAAAACAACTCACACCAACAAAGTTAAACCTAGACTACATGGAATAAGACACAATTGATCGGGTCATGGAAACATAGAAAATAACACTCGCCAATAGAGGACCTAGCTATATTGAGTTGTCAAAGCGAGCCAACTCCTTCACCAGGGCAAGTGGTTCACCAGGGATCAAGTTCAATTAAAATTTCCTCACCTCATGGAGGCTTTGCACATAATGGGGACCATTGCTTCCTAAGGAGGGAGGACTAATCTAAGTGGATATTAGTGGCCACCCGCCTATTCCACCTGGACCTCTAGTCGGTTTCATCAGTTTCCTTGTTTATAGCAATGTTTACTATTTTTAGCAATTTTGGGTTCTGAACTTCCAGAGTTGTTTTGACCCCCTAAACATTGTTTTTTTTTAGGTCTGCAACAAACCCGTGTCTTTAGGTAGGATCCTATGGCAAATCCTATAGTACTCAAAGAGATAGTTCCAACAAGGTATCGTACGTGTCAAACAAAGATAATATGACGAAGTTACGACCCCAGGAAGTTGGTTACCCAACTAACCCCAACGGGGCCCACAAACTATTGGTGTTCCATCTCTGAGGTTAGGGTTTTCTCTTGTTGTTCAATAATGAAAAGGCCCTTGAGCCTCATTGTAACACAGTTCAGAGGCATGTAGCCACCACATCTCTTCTCAGAAATAAGCTACCATCACCTTAGCTAGTTTATTTCCATTTCTGTATGTAAGCATATTTCAGTTCTTTGATATTAATGAAATGAAGTTATATTTATGTTGCATCTTTGTGTTTATTTATATATCTATATTTTTTTGTGCTTTTGCATAAGTCCAGATCAAAACATGGTGGAATAGTCAGTGTTGACATGAACATGATGACATGGCACATCTAGGGGGTGTTATGTGGCAGTCAAAAATTACAATTTTGATTATCCACTAGGGAAAAATTTGGATGACATGTGGCCCAATTTGGGTGCGCCACGTGGCATGTGTGGCATCATGATGATGTTAGCAAATGGATGCACAATGACCCTTAAGACGAGGTCACATGGGCTCGACCTTATGGCTTTTAGAAAGGTTGGATCCAAGTTTAGATCATCATTTTTTATGGTCATATGGGGCCTCCTCACGATTATATATATCCATATGACCATGGGATAGTTAGTGTGTGGTGGTACAAATATAATTTGGTCTAGAATTTGAATGAAGCCTTGTATTGCGATTAGAGGTCTTATGACTGGTTATGAATGAGTTGTTAGTGATATGTTTCGAGTGCAATCCGAATTGTTTCAAGTCTGGTTTATGGCAGAGTCTTTGCAAAGCTTGGTGATGTTCCGTTTGGTCGCAATATATGTTAAACATCATCACTTGTTTCTAGTAGATTTATTATTATGGTTCATCCGTAACCCTAGTTCTGCAACTATATATGTCTAGTTTTGGTGAATGCAATATAACACACATCCCATATATTTAGAGGAGAAAATAACTAAGTCTAAAATTAAGTCCATTGACGAAGGTGGCAACATATGGTTGGAAGGATTGCTCCCATGTAGGGTTTCCACAATAACTGGACATTAACAAATGTATAGATACATATTACATCAGTGCTGACATGTCTGAATGATGAACTATGACTAGCCTAGTTGTACTGAGGTAATCAAATAAAACCCAGTAGATCATGGATCGATAACAAATAGATTTGAAATCACTACCCTGCAAGCATCATGGCGCAACAAATGTGATAGAAGGTATGCCACTATATGTCCAAGATCCGGGCTTGAATCGTGTTAGGTATGATTTTTTTTTCCTTGTTGTCTTTTTTCAAACAATTAACAATTTCTGGTGGTCGACACCAAAATTTGGTGGTTCATTGAACAACACATGGAAATGCACAATCCATTGAAAATCTATTTTGGTACATTTTTTAATATATATATATATTCCTCGGAGCATTACTTGTCCAAATTGAGATATGGAAGATGTTGGATGATCATAATTCAGAGACAGATGTAGTGAGAGGGGTTTGATACTAGTTTAACTCATATTTGATGGCAAAAATACTTTTATTCATCTTTGAAGCTTGTGAGCATGTTGCAAGTGTTTTTAGTATATGAAGTAAACAAGCTCCTAGGAAGGGTTTGAATGACCATATTGTAGTTTTGGTTGAAGCAGAGTTTGGGACAACCATACGACAGTCAACAACAAAGATTGACTTGAATTTTGTGGCAATAATTATAGTTGAGATGATGGTACATGTTTTTTATGGCAGTGCAATGTTTATAGTTTATATGGAAATATAGTGTTTGTTGGTTGTGGGAAAAGACAATGGTATTGTTTATGGCAGTAGGAGAATTTGCATTTTTTTTTAAACTTATGATAGTTTCCTTATATGCAAATTGAGTGATATATGATGATGGTGGATTTAGTTTGAAAATGAGATGAAATAGAGGTCCAAAAGGAAGCAAAGGAAGGTGGTTGAAGCCTCGATCAAGTTAGAGCCTAGAGAAAGTTAGAGCCTACTCAATGTTGAGGTCAAAGCCTCAATTAGATTGGATCCTAGAGTAGGTTGGAGCCTACTCGTTATTATGGAGCCTACTCATCCTTGAGGTTAGAGCCTCAATTAGGTTATAGCCTACAACAAGAAACTAATTGCATCTTTGAGGTTTAATGCCTCAATTAGGTTGTGTTGACGTAGGCTGGAATCTTCCGCCAACAGTCAAGGGGATCTCCCTGGTGTAGGTTCCCAACTAGAACCTACACCGTTTTTGATAGGGAACCCTTCCGGTATGTAGGCCCGACTGCCGTTCAGTTTTGTAGAGTGTGCTTCGGATGAAGGTGAAATGTAGACTTAATTGAAAGCATGAACCTCAAATAAATACATGGAAATAATTGAAAAATATCCTATGTCACATACACCATGAATGACCAAACCATAAACGACATAAACCTTATGAAAAGTTACTGTTAGCAGGCTTAAGATAAGACTCATGTATTCGAAGATAAAATGCTTAACAATTTTAAATATGTTCACAACGATCAAACATTTATGAACATACATAACTGTGCAGTCAAAACATATTATATCAACATGAAAGAAATAGTTCACCGCCACGAGTATAGAGTTAGTGAATCAAATACCATTCATACGAAGCAACATAAACTTTGGAGTATGAGATAGCATGTGAGCAGACCACAAATGAAATAGCTTTCAGGAACGACCAATCCATCAAGTGAAGAAAAATGTTTGTGGCATAACACATAAAACATTTGAAGAATCCAATAGTAGAATATTGCAATCACTCCTTGCATATATTAAAAGGACATAAATTCTCTCAAGCAATGTATATCTCCAAAAGCGTCCTCCACAAAAGTCCTTTACAAATGAGGCATGAGGGTATATTTATAGGGTAAGAGTGACTCTTGGCCTACCCTTGACTCTTAGACTACCTCATGACCTTTTGTATTCACAACATGACTTTTAACATTCTACATGACCTTTCATATTCACAAGGTGTTCTATGCTACTGTAGACAAAATGTCACAAAATTAATATTAATCTAATTCACTAATTTAATAATGGGAAGTTCTGGAATGTCAAGCCCGAGCTGTTCTGTCAAATACGTGCGCCACAAGTTTTATTCTGCTGCAATGGGAGTGATCTATGGCTGGTCTTCGTCATGTTGGTGCAGGTAGTTGAGGGCATCTGGAATGAGGGTGTTCCATTTGGCATGCACTTGATTATTTAGGGTTACTAGTTTGGTATAGAGCCTCACTGGTTCTACCACATAACGCGTGATCTTTTCTCTGGTAATTGACATGTCCTTCATATGGGGTGCTTGTTTAAATGTCTCTATGAATGCCTGTACTTCCTTGGTGATCTCATCCTGCTTCCTGCCCTGCCCAACTTCTCCTATTGATGGAACTCCATGTAATTGTATCACTGATTCCAAGCCACTGAATAGATGCCTGAAGGATGCCAATACCCTTTCCACATCATTAGCTAATTTTTCTTTGGACTGAACTTTGATGTGGAGTTGAACCTTATTATTTTGCATGGTGATCCAATCTTTCTTAGGGACCACCGCTGGGTACCCAGGGTACTTAATGAACCATTCTTGTATCCTATCCAAAGTAGTCATAGCCTCTTTAAGCATGGATACTCTTTCTTTTGTGTGAGCCTAGATGGCCATGATGGGGGCTACCGTGTGGTGTAGTTTAGACATCTCCTCGTAAACTACTGCCATGGCTTCCCCAGAGTCTCTGTTTCTACCTCAATGTCTTCTTGAAACTCTATTGTGCTTATGTGTACTAAGCAGAGTGTCACGTTCTCTTCCTCCATCTTCTTCTTCTCCTGTTCTGCCATGGTGGCCCTTTTTTCAGATGCATAAATCCTATTCTACAAATCCACAATTTGTTTGCTCATCCTTGCCACATTGTGTTACTTGGCGGCAACGAAAGCCATCCTGGCTGAGGTGATCATTTGAGGGTTTTTTGTAATGTTAGGCATGATAAATTTGGCCGTGGTGATTGACAGAGGCTCAGCAGGGTTCCTGCTACAATACTTCTCCCTTTCTTGTAAGATATTGAGGTTTATTTAATCGGAAGTGAGTCTAGTGAGATCTAGGATCTCCTCATCCTGATCCTCCGAGATACCCAAATTTTGGAGTGGAAGATGTCTGCCAGTGAGGGGAGTATTAGGGGGTACGTCTAATGGAGGAAGCTCGCTTTGTCCCATGCCTAAGTTAGCTGTTTTGCTAGTCTCCCCTTGTTCGCTCTCCCCGGATTCCTTTTCCTTATCCCTCATAATATCTTCTTCCAGTTGCCTTTTTTCTTCCTCTACTAGTGCCTGTTGCCTCTTTAGTTCATCTTCCATGTTCTTCACCTCTTGTTCCAACCTCCTGTTCTCTTCCTGCCTTCTCTCCTCAACTTCTTCTTCCTGTTTTTTCTACTCTTCCTCTTCTTGATTTTTTTCTCTCCTCTTCAGCTTTCTCTTCTCTGCCTCTTGGTTTCTCTTCTCTTCCTCTTCTTTGTCTCTCCTTTCTTCTTCCCGTAGCTTTTCCCTTAAATGTTTCTCCTTTTCTTGCTCTTCCTGTCTTCTCCTTTTCTCGCTCTGGCTTTGGTTGTTGGAATCAAGAAGTTGTTTTCTCTCCAGCTCCCTTTGCCTCTTAAGCTCTCGCTTCTTTCTTGCCAAGCTGATATTTATTTTTTCTAGTGTTGCATCCTCCTCCTCATTGTCATTCACGGGGTCTTCAACCTCTTTCCCTTTGCACTGCTCAGCTTCCCCTATGCTTGTTGGTGCTTCGTGCTGCTTTTTCTTTATGGCAGAAGCTCTTTCTTTGAGGCTCATGTCTTCCTAGGAATCGTCTTAGGGCTCATCCTCTGCAGCCCGCTGTTCACTTGGGCTGAGTTTCCTTATAGCATTATACCAATTTCTAACCCCATCTTCAATGTCCTTTTGGGTATGAGAATATGACCAACTGAATTTTTCCTTCTTGCAATGGGTGGACACTACTTTCTCCGAATGATAAGTTCGGTAATTGAGTGTCGCGAAATGGCTTCCCTTCAGTGCCTCAGCTTCAGCCTCCACCTGTTTGAAAATTTCCACCACATACGCCCCAATGGTGAGAGGGAAGGTGGGCCAGGGTTTCTTTTTGCCTTTGTTCAATATCTTTGAAAACCCTTGCATCATCTGATAGTAGACCTCTCGCAGGAGCGTCTTATCTGTGGAAAACCTCGGTAGGGCATGTAGAGGCTTATGGGTACCAAACACTCTAATGAATGTACCTTTCTCAATGGGGAACCAATGCACTACCTTTATGAGTGTCTTCATATCCCTCTTAGACATGCATGGTGGTTCTTCCCCAAATTGTAGCTGGTACAATGGGTTGATGAAAGTTTCAGAGATTATATCTAGCATGCCTTTGTAACCTATGTCCCAAAAAACTTTATAATGGCTATGCACGGGGTTGGTTGCCTACGAGTCCTAGTTGCAACTCTAATTATCGAAGTAGAAACTCGAGCAGACAACATCAAGGAGGTATGATGACATACAGAATTCTGGAGGCTGTTCTGGTTGTCGGAGCTTGGTAGTCGTTTTGTTTGTTTTCAAGGATGAGCATAGGATGTTTGTCCAATTAAAAATGGTCCCTCGGGTGGCAATGACATACATGAGGGGAACCCAGGTGCCATAGAAAATGTCACAGTTTGGCTTGCCATACAACCAACACATCATTTTAGCAATTAACTGATACACTTTTCGCAATCCCTCTGCCTTGTAAGCTTGATCTGTCCTGACCCGGAACTTTGAAGGGTTTTGCCACCATTCCTTGAGGATGTCCTTTGTTGGAGTTGAGAACCTGACGAGCCACCTGGTATTGAAGACCTCCTATTTCTCAGGGAGTCTGTAGTAGGCACTGATGTCTGCCGGTGAGATAACTGCTATGGGTGCCCCATCATGGCCCCTGACCATCCAAGACTCTATGTGTGTGCATTGCAATATCCATTCAATGGTTTCCGAGCAAGGAAGACTGGGGGGTTGTGCTACTACTTTGTGTAACCTCGATCTTTTGACATGGAGGTGCACTTGAAAATCCTCTTGTGTCTCCGGGATGTCTGGCTTTGCAAACTCTTCGTAAATGCTATACCAGGAGAGCCTTTTGGTTTTACTGATGTTACAGGTAGTGTCCCTGAAGATAAGTGGCTCCTCTTATGGGTTGACCTCCCATGATCTGCTTCCCGAGGCCTCATGAGCAGATTTAGCGGTAGGGGAAGCCATCTTGTCTTCAAAAGAAGAAATGGAAATGCACTTTACATCTACGTCACCTAGCGTGTCAAAAACAAAGTCCCACGATGAGAGAGACGACATCAAAATCAAATAAAACTCGCGAAAACAAGAGGTTGCAGTAGGTGAAAGGTGAGTTGTAGGGAGGACAGGTCACAAGGTCATAGGCTAAGGAGTGCAACTAAGCGACTTGCACCATGAGTCGTAACTCACCCAGGGTCGCAAAGTCGTGGGCTAAGAAGACTGGTCGCAAGTCACAACCCAATGGGGCCGTGAGGTTGCAAGGAAAAGGGTATCACGGCTTCAAAACGCGCGACTTATGCTAAACGAGGATCAGGGAATATACAGAAATGGCCTTAGGAGGTCAAGGTCCCCCTTAGGTGAGTAATTTTAGGCCTATTAGTAAAAGCAGGGGGGTCTAGTTTGAGGCAAAGTCCCATGTCTGAGACCAGGAAGGGAGAGAGTAGCCAGGGCAACTGTTTTGGGCAAAAGATGAAGAAAAACTAAGTAAAAGAGCTAAAACCCTAGGGTGAGGGATGCTAAAGGTTGGGGAATGTAGACAATGACACTTGGAAGAAAATCATGGTTTCTGGAAGGTGAACGGTTACTTACTCGAAGACAGATGTGCGCGCGAACCCAAGTCAGAGGATTTCCTTGCTCTTCATGCAACCTAGGTAGCGGTTACAAAATTAGGTTGGGGTGACTTCTTTATATAGTTTTGGTCGCATGTGTGAGGTCACATGGGACCGTGGTGCAACTTTGTGACCTACGCGACCATGCGAATGGGTAAGTCGCATGGTCGCAAGGGTCGCATGGTTGCGTCCATGGATTGAAGACAAAGGTGCGACCTCGCGACCGATGTGACCTGTGCGACCTGGCGGGTCGCAAAGTCACAAAGGTCACATAGTCACATTGATGTTTACATGAGGATGGCGCGACCTCACTACCTATGTCACTTAGCTGGTCGCAAGGTTGCAAGGGCACAAGGATGTAAGCAGAAGAAAATGCCACTATGTGACCTTTATTATCCGTGAGTCGCATAAGTCACGATAGTCGCCAGGCTTAAGCTTAGTCGCATTCCGAATCCGTAGTTAATTAAATAGGGTAGGAAGTAGCGATCTGGGTTTACTTAGAAAAAAATTAGACTCTTTTCTAGGTTCTTTAAGATTTCTGAGCTCTTGAATAGAACCTGGTAGGGCCGGTGGCTCTGCCTAGTATAGGGGCTTCAAAAATTTTAGAGTTCTCAAAATTTTGGGAGGGGTTGTTGCAGCAGCTACAACAATTGGTGATTCCCTGGGAGACTCCAAAATCTCTGATGCTTTCAAGCCTAGCTTAAGGAGACTTCAATTAAGTGTGCCTTATGGAGTTGTGGCTCCCATAAATAGTATTTAGGCTTCTTGCTTCGAACTTGGTCGATTGTCCTAGCCTGCATGAAATGGGCTTTACACATGAGACAGAATGTCACATCCCGTCGTCTTGGGAAAGAGAGGGGGAACTGAAATTACACTGTGAGCTTTTAAATTTTTCTCGGTATAACGATCATGGTACTCTGGTGTTGCTCCACTACTAGCGAGCCTGAATAGTACCTCGACGAAGTCGTTGCTTCACCTCTTTGCATAGGAAGCCTTTCTCGGTCCGTTAGCCCTTATTATGAAATGGATGAAGGTGCTCATTGGTGCTTATTTATCTGTGCATATACACACTTATTTGGTGATGGATTAAATCTTGGGCGAAAGGGATCCCGACTTATTTGACTTGCAAAGATGTTGTTTATGGTTTTTTAGAGACCTTATTGTTTTCTTGAGATATATGTGTGCTAATGACTAGTTTCTTCTGTTTTCCTTTCATTCCAGGAACCACATATGGGTTAACACAATTCAGGACTTTTCAACCATGTAAGCAGTTGGGTCAGACCGACGTGAGCGAGAGTGAAGACGATGTGTGCCATCGAGTTCCCCATTATCACCAATCTAGCCTACTAGATTTTTCATCGTGACTTAAGTCTTGGCCAGTAAACGGTTCTGGAGAGTATCCACGGGAGCCAATATGCAGCACCGTTCCAACCTCTTACTGTCATCTTGAATTTATTCCAAAAGATAACAAACACAACAAACAAAAACCAATACTGACGATAAACGATGCCTATATAAGGAAAATTAAATGAAACTATAATACAAGGTGGGGCTAGCAACTTTGGGGTTGCTAGGTGAAATAACATTTAATGTCATGGTCGTTCACTGGGAATGGTTCCACTCATCCTCCCAGGGTTTACAATTTGAAGGTGTGATGGCCAATTTTTTGTATGATCTGGAAAGGCCTATCCATAAGGCTTGGAACTTTGTATGCTTACCCTTGCCCTTGTGGGCCCGATCCCACTTAAGCACTAGATAACCGACATCAAACTCGCGGGACCCCCCAGATTTTTTGTCAAACCATCTCTTGATCCGTGCTTCAAGGATGGTTAATTTTTCTTTAGTTTTCAATCTTTCCTCCTCCAATCTTACCAAGGCATTGATTCGGCTTTGAATGGAAGGACACAGGGAGCCTTACAAATCTTGAGCCAGTTTGAGTGCGGGTAGGTACAGGTTGGGTGGTAGAATGTCTTCTTTCCTATAAACCAGGAACTAGGGAGACATGCCAATTGATGTTTTGGGAGTGACCCGGTCAGCCCATAGGGCATTACTGAGGGAATTGTGCCAATTCTTATGGTGGGAAAGTAAGGTTTTCTTGATGATACAGATGAGGTTTTTGTTGGTTGATTTTTCTAGGCCATTCCCTTGAGAATAGTAGTTGGTCGAATGTTTCAATACGATGCTATTTTCTAAAGCAAAATAGTACAATCTCAAAGACAAAAAATAAGTAGCGTTATCAAAGACCAGAGAGGTTGGAACACCGAACTTGGCTATTATGTACTGCTTAATAAAGGATATTATCTCATCATCGTTAACTTTACATAATGAAATTGCCTCTACCCATCAGGTGAAATAGTCGGTGGCAGTGACTATGTATATGTGCTGTTTTGACGAGTTTGGCATGATCTCCCCTATGATGTCCAACCCCCATTACTGAAAAGGTTTCTCAACCGCTATGGGTTGGAGTGGGGTAGTAGACCTTGCTTTCCTGCCTGCATCTAGCAGATAAGACACTTCCATGCATAGGCATGAGCGTCCTTGAATAATGTGGGCCAGTAGAAACATGCCCGCATGATCTTATGAGCCATGGTGTCGCCTGCATAGTGACCTCCTGCAGGCCCATCATGTAGATCTTTTAGCACTCATTGGGATTCATCATATTCTAAACATCTTAGTAATATACCGAGCTGGTGCTTTCTGAAAAGGCTTCCTTGAACCATTTGATATGAGGTAGCCTTGAGCCTAATGACTCTCTTCTGTTTGACAGACATAGCTTCAGGTAAAGATCCCTTCACTAGGTATTTTTTTAAATTAGAATACCATGATGAGGCATTGTGTGAGCTGAGGAGTTCATTCTGGTACATCTGGATTTTGTGCTCCCATCCTTTTGTTTCTTGGGTCGGTCGATCAGGCTCTGTGTTTTGATGATTGACTGCTTCAGCGATCGGTTTACAGAGTCGTGCCCTTCCACAACATGGGATGGTCTAAATTCGAAATCATATTCCTGGAGGGAGGTCATCTTGTTGGCTCTCCTCTCTCCTAGCTCTTGTTGTACAAAAAGGGATATGACGGTTGGGTCTGGGACCATTACTATGACACGATTTTTTAGGATGTATGGTCTCAAGTGTCTCACTGCTTTGCAGATTGCATATGCCTGCTTATCGATGTCCTAGTAGTTTAGCTCTTCACCTTAGAGTCCTGTACTCATGAACTATTTGGGACGTTGGTCATGATCATAGTCCTTTTATGTAAGAACTGCGTCTAGTGATGAATCTGAGGCGAAAGTATATAAGATAAAGTCTTTGCTAAAATTGGGGATGGAGAGAGATGGAGCCTCTATGATCGCTGTCTTAATTTGATCAAAATATTCATTTTCCTCTCGATCCCATTTGAATATTGAGTCCTTCTTTATCATGTTCTATAAAGGTTGGACAATTTGCGCAAAATATGAAATAAATTTGCGAAGGAAATTAATTTTGTCGAGGAAAGATTACATACCTTTTTTGGTGCTCGACTGAGGGATCTGTGCTATAGCTTTTACACGGTTGGGATCTACAGTGATTCCATTCTTGGTGATGATGTGGCCTAACAGGTTGCCTTCTGAAACCACGAATATTCTCTTCTTAGGGTTGAGGGAGATCCCATATTTCTAACATCTTTCGAAAATATGCTTTAAGTGATGGAGGTGGTTGCTCCTTTTCTTCGAAAAAACGGTGACATTGTCTAGGTAGACCACCACACTTTGACCCATAAGGCCTCGGAAAGCGATATTCATCACTCTCAAAAAGGTTGCCCCGACATTTATCAACTAGAAAGGCATGCGGAGAAATGTGAACATCCCCCACTCAGTTCGGAATTTTGTTTTGATTCAATCTGGTTCGGCTACCAGAACTTGATTATAACCAGAGAAGCCATGTAGCAGGGAGAAGACTTTGAATCCCGAGACAGTTTGGAGGATTTGCTCCATGGAGGGGATCAGGTAGTTATCTTTATCCGAGGCTCGGTTAAGGTTCTGGAAATCGATGCATAGACATATTTCCCCAGATTTTTTCCGCGTTGGCACCAGGTTAGATACCCATGTGGAGTGCCTAACCTTGAATATAATGTGAGCATCCAATAATTTCTTGAGTTCCTTTTGGATGAGAGGTTGCAACGCGGGGTGCACCTTCCTGAAATTTTTCTAAAAGGGCTTGGCCGCTTCTTTGGTAGGGATGACATGTTGAATAATTCGGGTATCGTATGTCTTTAGGTAATCATATGTCCAAGAAAAAACATCACGATATTTTATGTATAAGCTGATGAATGCTTGTCTTTCTTCTGGGTGCACCCCACCCCCAAGTTGACATACTTGGGGTCGGACTCAGTCCCGAGGTTGATTTGCTGGTGTGAGAGAGTTGAACTATGAGTTTTGGTATTCATAGGACCTCTAAAACGACTTTGGAGGTTGAACAATTTCTCTAGTGTCACCACCGCCTTAGGTAAGGGATTTCCTTTAGACAAACCTACTTCTTCTTGTAGCGATCTCTCATGTTCCTCTTCATCGATAACTGCATCTTTGAACACTTCTGCATTTCTCATGAATTCCAAAATCTGTTGGTCATCATTGAAAATGCGCAAGTTAGTTATGTTATCAGGAACTGCTGGTATATACATAATTTCAATAGAAAACCCATCTCTAAGGGGTGTGAACCTAGCTGCAACATTAGCTAAAGTGTTACCAACAACATTATTAAATCTAGGAAAATGATATTAAAAGCTTTAAATGAATTTATGAGACGCCATACCTCTTGTTGGTAATTCTTGAGGTGCGATGACAGACAGAGTGGTATTGCATACTTGTCTTGTAATGACTTCAAAATCCCCAATAACTTTCAGGCAGTTCTCTTTTAGGTCGATGGCTGTTTTGAGGTTGAGGACCAATGCTTCGTATTTTTCATTATTGTTGGTGCATTGAAACTCCAACTTGCAAGAGATCAAGAATCTATTCCCTTTGGGTTCTAGCAGGATGCACCCTGCCCCTGCTCCATCGTGAGTTTTAGATCCATCCTAATACAATGTCCATGTCTCGGTACTGAGGCAAAGTAAACTTTACGTATGTAAATTTAAGGAACAAACTTCGCTATCGAGGCTTGGGGTCTGCACAAGAATTTCAATCTGGGTATCCTGGGGAACGGTTGTTGTCTGGGCTGATAACACCCAAATAGGGACTCTAGAAGGCACACTCACAGTTCTTATTGGGAATAGTTGATTGGCTTGTTAGAGCCCTCAAGGTCGGTTACGGTGTGTTTCATACAAGGCTCACTATTGACCCTGATTTGGTTATTCCTTCCCTTGTAAGGTAGCCACAAGTGAGACCATTCTGTGGTGAAGTAGCCCTGAAGTTTACAAGACCAATCTCTGTTGAGAAGCAGACTATAGGCCTTTGGAATGTCTACGACAATTATGTCAATGCACTAGTGAACTTGAGGTTCAGAAGATAACCAAATGATGACATTATTCAATTCTCCTATAGCCATGACTTGAGACTTGTCGAGTTGGATAATTTTGGCGTCAGTATTTTTTGGTTGAATATTTAGCTTCTTGCATACAGATGAGGTCATGACGTTGGTCGATGCGCCCGAGTCAACGAGGTAGTTGTGCACATTAAAATTGAACATCTCGAAGGTTAAGAGGAAAGGAGGGGTCGAACCTCTCGAGTTTGTGTTTGTGGCATTCACTATAGCTTGGAGGTCGACCGAACGCTGGGGATTGGCCTGCAGAGTTTCCCTTGTTTGATATGCAGGATTTTGAAGGGGTAAGAGGGAAGGTGAAGGCCTTGGCCATTAACTCACGCTGACTAGCCAACTTGCATACCTCATATAGAGAGATGTTGGCTCAAGTTTTCTTCAAATTTTCTATGATATTGTAATATAAAGCCATGGATGAGGATTCTTGCGCTAAGTGTTGCATTGTCGAGGTGGTTTTGTCCGTAAACTCTTTAGATGAATTTCTAGGTGTGGGTGAGTTTGATTTTGTACTGGTTTGTGACTTGTTTGGACTTACATCATCTGTCCCTTTGGGAGAAGATGTGGATGGCTGGTTGGTATTTGTGGGGGGCAGGATCCGTCGTAACAATTCTCTTTTCTTGTCTTCCAAAGTAGAGTCCGACACAGTGCCTTTACTCCTGACATTATAAATTTTTGGGGGTTTTGGGGGGGCATCTCCAATGAATGCCTCTTGAGCAGTGCACACTCCCCCCCCCACAGATAACATCGAAGGCTGACACAACAGATGGAGTATCATTACCGGGAGGGGAGTCGTCCTCTTTAGAATCATCAATGTCTTCTTCCCCTTCCTCGACAGCTTGATCTTCTAACAACTGGGTGACTACAACAGTCATGTTATGGAGCTACTGCGGGTAGGTCTTCTCAAAGTGGGAAGCCTGATGGAAAGTGCAGAAGTTGTCCTTTCCTAGCTCATCCACATTGAAGGTTGAACTGGATGTTTATGACACTTTAGGGGGGAGGTTGTTAGTTTTCCGAAAAAAGGGCTTAGCGGGCATTGCTCCACTAGAGGCATCACTTGTCCTTCTCTTTAGCTCAGACACTTCATTAGTCAATTGCTTTAGGGATGTGTCTAGCCCCTCGAAATCCAAGGAATCTTTATCTTTGTCTACGACTTTACTTGATGAGGCTTGATTTTTCTTCTCGGAGGGTTTCGTATATTCATGTGGCTTATGCTCAAAGGTGCTGATAGAGAGAAGATCCTTTTCGACTTCGAGCACAGTAGCAAAGTTCTCTACCAGGGTGATCTTAGTTTCACATTTAACAAACACGACAATATCCCTATGAAGGGCCCTGATGTAGTAGTCAATCGTGATGGAATCATCGAGGGCTATGTCCATAGGGAACTTATTTAAAATCGTGGTGAAAAATTGATTGAAATCTTTCACCTTCTCTTTCTTATGAAATTTAATCATTATGAGCTCGGTGAGAAGCATGGACAACATCTTGTCTTCTGATAATTTGTCCAGGAAAGTTTTCTAAAACTCTTCCTAAGTGCGGATGGAAGAAATGGGTAATGATCGATACCAAGTGGTCACTTTACTTTCAAGAGTGTGTGGGAATAAATGACATGCTACATCGTTGTACTGCACCTTGATCATTTGCAAGGCTACGTAAAAATTGCTAATGTGGTCATCAATTGAGGTCCCTTTCTCAGGGTCCAACTTCGGGAGGTTTTTCTTTGAGTGGCAAGGCATGTCATGGAGCAGGCCTCTAAGGTTCAAAGGGATTGAGCCATCCAGGCCAACTGTGGTGGGTGGCGGTTCCCTATGGGGCTAAAAAGGAGGTGACGGTCATTGTCTTCTGGCTAACTATCTGTGCCTGATCCCCCGTTGGTGCGAGGGGGTCCCCTACTTTCTCCTCGGGGCACTATGAGGTGACCTAAATCTCAAGTGTTTCTTGCATTCCTGGTATTCCTCAAGTTTCTCAGGACACATTGATTGTTGTAGAAGTTTATGCGGTCTCTAAGATAATCTGGTTCCCTGTCATAGGGTTCCTTGGGTGCCCCTAGTGAGAGGTTAGTTGTTAACAGGGGTCTGTGAAGCGTCAATCGTTCCTCTATGTTTCTTCTTGGTATGACTAGTTATTTCCACCAGTGAAGGTATTCTGAGGGTCATCCCCTTCATCTTCGGGTTGGCTTTCCAACCCTTTGGTGGATAGCCTCTCAACCGCATCTACATAGTCATCAAGCGCGAGGCCGATTAACTTCGAGATAGAGTTAACAAGAATGCCTTGGTGTGTGTGGTGAAGCACGAAGGTGCATGCGTTGGACAAGGAGTTAGTAGCGGGAATGCATTTTAGACACCTGGCGAATTGTTGAGTAATAGGGAGTAGAGCCCTAAGTTTTTCACTAGTGACTTCAAACATGGGGAGTTCTTCTCCTCTAGGAGCATCTTTAAGAGGGGGAATTTGGGGTTCTTCCCAGAGTGGCCTCGTGAAAGCTGGACCATAAGGGGGCTTGTACGGTATCTCAGGATGTGTGGAGGGATGAGGTTGGCTACTACCTTGATGGGAAATTTTTGTGTGAGGGAGTGGATTTGTACTTGCCATAACCCTCCTTCTAGTGCCAAATCTATTGACACGGGTTGGAATCTTCCGCTAATAGTCAAGGGGATCTCCCCAGTGTAGGTTGCCAACTTGAACCTGCACCATTTGTGATAGGGATCCCTTTTGGTATGTAGGCCTGACTGCCGTTCAATTTTGTAGAGTTTGCTTCGGGCGAAGGTGAAATGTAGACTTAATTGAAAACATGAACCTCAAATAAATACAAGGAAATAATTTACAAATATCCTATGTTGCATACACCATGAATAACCAAACCATAAACAACATAAACCTTATGCAAGGTTACTGTTAGCAGGCCTTAGATAAGGCTCATGTATTCTAAGATAAAATGCTTAACAATTGTAAATCAGTTCACAACGATCAAACATTTATGGACATACATAATTGTGCAGTCAAAACAGATTATACCAACATCAAAGAAATAGTTCACTGGCATGAGTATAGAGTTAGCGAATCAAATACCATTCATACGAAGCAACATAAAGTTTGGAGTATGAGATAGCATGTGAGCAGACCGCAAATCAAATGACTTTTAGGAATGGTCAATCCATCAAGTGAATAAAAATACTCATGGAATTAGCACATAAAACATTTGAAGAATCCAATAGCAGAAGCTTACAATCACTCCTTGCATATACTAAAAGGACATAAATTCTCTCAAGTAATGTATATCTCCAAAATCGTCCTCTACAAAAGTCCTTTACAAATGAGGCATGAGGGTATATTTATAGGGTAAGAGTGACTCTTGGCCTACCCTTGACTCTTAGACTACCTCATGACCTTTCCTATTCACAACATGACTTTTAGCATTCTACATGACCTTTCATATTCACAATGTGTTCTATGCTACTGTAGGAAAAATGTCACAAAATTAATATCAATCTAATTCACTAATTTAATAATGGAAAGTTCTCAAACGTCAAGCCCGAGCTGTTCCGTCAAATACATGCGCCACAAGTTGTATTCTATTGCAATGAGTCAGTGGCTAGTCTTTGTCATGTCAGTGTAGGCACTTGAGGGTGTTCTTTTTGGCATGCACCTGATTATTCAAGGTTACCAGTTTGGTGTAGAGCCTCACTGGTTCTACCACATAATGCGTGATGTTTTCTATGGTAATCGACATGTCCTTCGTATGTGGTGCTTGTTTAAACGTCTCTATGTATGTGTGTACTTCCTTGGTGATCTCATCCTATTTCCTGACCTGCCCGACTTCTCCTATCGAGGTAACTCCATGTAATTGGATCACTGATTCCAAGCCACTGAATAGATGCCTAAAGGATGCCATTACCCTTTCCACATCTTTAGCTAATTTTTCTTTGGACTGAACTTTGATGCGGAGCTGGACCTTAGTATTTTGCATGGTGATCAAATATTTCTTAGGGACCACCGTCGGGTCCCCATGGTACTTAATGGACCATTCGTGTATCCTATCTAAAGTAGTCATAGGCTCTTTAAGCATGGCTACTCTTTCTTTTGTGTGAACCTAGATGGCCACGATGAGGGCTACCGTGTGGTGTAGTTTATACATCTCCTCCTAAACTACTACCTTTTTTCTTCCTCTGCTAGTCCCCGTTGCCTCTCTAATTCATCCTCCATGTTCTTCAGCACTTGTTTTAACCTCCTGTTCTCTTCCTGCCTTGTCTCCTCAACTTCTTCTTCCCATTTTTTCTTCTCTTACTCTTCCTACTTTTTTCTATCCTCTTCCTACTTTCTCTTCTTTGCCTCTTGTTGGGCTCTCCTTTCTTCTTCCTGTTTCTTTTCCCACAACTGTTTCTCCTTTTCTCACTCTTCTTGTCTTCTCCTTTTCTCGCTCTGGCTCTGGTTGCTAGAAATTAGAGGTTGTTTTCTCTCCAACTCCCTTTGCCTCTTGAGCTCTCTCTTCTTTCTTGCCAAGATGGCATTTATTTTTTCTAGTGTTGCATCCTCCTCCTCATTGTTGCTCACAGGGTCTTGAACCTCTTTCCCTTTGCACTGCTCAACTTCCCCAGTGCTTGTTGGTGCTTTTTCTTGATGGCGGAAGCTCTTTCTTTGAGGCTCATGTCTTCCTAGGAATCGTCTTGGGGCTCATCCATTGCAACCGACTGTTCACTTGGGCTAAGTTTCCTTGTTGTGTTATACGAGTTTCTAACCCTGTTTTCAATGTCCTTTTGGGTATGAGAATAAGACCAACTGAATTTTGCCTTCTTACAATGGGCAGCCACTACTTTCTCTGGATCATAAGTTCGCTAGTTGAGCATTAAGAAATGGTTTCCCTTTAGTGCATTTGCCTCTACCTCCACCTGTTTGAAATTTTCCACCACGTATGCTCCGATGGTGAGAGGGAAGGCAGGGCAGGGTTTCCTTTTTCCTTTGTTCAATATCTTTGAAAACCCTTGCGTCATCTGAAAACAGACCTCTCGCAGGAGCATCTTGTCTGTGGCAAACATGGGTAGTGCATGCAGAGGCTTATGGGTACCAAACACTCTAATGAATGTTCCTTCCTTAATGGGGAACCAATGCGCTACCTTGACGAGTGTCTTCATAGCCCTCTTAGACATGCATGGTGGTTCTTCCCCAAATAGTAGCTGGTACAATGGGTTGATGAAAGTTTCAGAGATTATATACAACATGCCTTTGTAACCTGTGTCCCAATTTTTTTTATAATGGCTATGCATGGGGTTCACTGCTGACGAGTTCCAGTTGCAGCTCCAGTTTTTGAAGTAGCATCTCGAGCAAACAACTTCGAGGTGGTATGATGACATATGAAATTATGGAGGCGGTTCTGGTTGTGGGAGCTTGGCAGCCGTTATGTTTTTTGAAGGATGTGCTTAGGATGTTAGCCCAATTAAAAATGGTCCCTTGGGTGGCAACGACACACATGAGGGTAACCCAGGTGCCATAGAAAATGTCACTGTTTGGCTTGCCATACAATTGGTACATCATTGCAACAACTAACTGATACACTTTTCACAATCTCTCTGTCTTGTAAGCTTGATCTGTCCTGACCTGGAACTTTGAAGGGTCTTTCAACCATTCCCTGAGGATGTCTTTTGTTGGAGTTGAGAACTCAATGAGCCACCTTGTATTGAAGACCTCCCGTTTCTCAGGGAGTCTGTAGTAGGCACTGATGTCTGCCAGGGAGATAGCAGCTATGGGTGCCCCATCATGGCCCTGATTGTCCAGGACTCTGCTTCCGTGCATTGCAAGATCCATTCAGTGGTTTTCGAGCAAGGGAAGACTGGGGGGTGTGCTGCTACTTTGTGTAACCTCAATCTTTTGACATGGAGGTACACTTGAAAATCCTCTTGTGTCTTCGGGATGTATGGCTTTGAAAACTCTTTGTAAATTCTATACCAGGAAAGCCTTATGGTTTTGCTGATGTTACAGACAGTGTCCCTGAAGATATGTAGCTCCTCTTTTGGGTTGGCCTCCCACGACCCATTTCCTGAGGCCTCGTGAGCATCTTTAGTAGTAGGGGGATCCATCTCGTCTTCAAAATAAGAAATGGAAATGCACTCTAGATCTACATCACCTGGCATGTCAAAAACACAGTCCCATGATGAGAGCGATGGCATGAAAATCAAATAAAACTTGTGAAAACAAGAGGTTGCAGTAGGTGAAAGGTGAGTCACAGGGAGGACAGGTCGCAAGGTTGCAGGCTAAGGAGTGCAACTAAGCAACTTGCACCATGAGTCGTAGCTCGCCCAAGGTTGCAAAGTCGCGGGCTAAGGAGGCTGGTCACAATTCGCAACCCGATGGGGTTGCGTTGCCGTGAGGAAAAGGATATCGCGGCTTCAAAATGCACGGCTTAGGCTGAACGAGGATTAGGGAAGATACAAAAATGGTCTTAGGAGGTCATGGTCCCCTTAGGTGAGTATGTTCATGCCTATTGGTAAAAACGGGGGGTCTAATTTGAGGCAAAGGACGATGTCTGAGACCAGGGAGGGAGAGAGTATCTAGGGAAATTGTTCTGGGCAGAAGATGAAGAAAAACTAAGAAAAAATGCTAAAGCCCTAGGGTGATGGGATTCTAGAGGTCTGGGAATGAAAACAATGACAGTTGGAAGAAAATCATGATTTCTGGAAGGTGAACGGTTACTTACCTGGAGACAGACGCATGTGAAAACCCGAGTCGAAGGATTTTCTTGCTCGTTGTCCGACCTAGGAAGCGGTTACAAAATGAGGTTGCGGTAAATTATTTATATAGTTTTGATCACATGCATGTGGTCGCATGGGAATGTCGTGTGACTTTGAAACCTACACGACCATGCGACTGGGTAAGTCACATAGTCGCAAGGGTTGCATGGTCGTGTCCATGGATGGGAGACAAATGTGCGACCCCACGACCGGTGTGACCTGTGTGGCCTGGCGGGTCGCGAAGTTGCAAAGGTTGCATATTCACATCGATGTTTGCATGATGATTGTGTGACCTCACGACCTATGCGACTTAGTTGGTCGCAAGGGTTGCAAGGAAGTACGCGGAGGGAAATGAGACTACACGACCTTTGCGACCCGTGAGTCGCATAAGTCACGATAGTCACGAGGCTTAAGCTTAGTCGCGTTCCGAATCCATGGCTAACTGACTAGGGAAGGAAGCAACAACCTAGATTTACTTAGAAAAACTTTAGACTCTTTTCTAGGTTCTTTGAGATTGCTAAGCTCTTGAACAGAACCTGGCGGGGCCGGTGGCTCCGCTCAATATAGGGGCTCCGAAAATTTTAGAGTTCCCGAAATTTTGGGAGGGGTTGATGCACCAACTATAATAGGTTGTAGCCTACTGTAAGTGGAAAATTGCATATATTTTGGGGGTAGTTGTCTCCCATAGGTTGGGTCCTGTAAATTGATATAAACAAATTGAAGAATGAGTAGAAGAAGAGTTAGTGGTTTTCTCCCATTTGGATTTCCACCTAAAAAATTTGTGTCTCCTTGTGATGTGATACTTTCATGTTTCGTTTCTAGTTATGCTATTTATGTGACGATGCATTGTGATAACTAATGAGAAAATGTTTATGATCACTGCTAAATGAATATGTGAATAATTAAGGTTGTGAAATTGTAAAATTGTCTTCACACTAATTCACCCTACCTCTCAATGTGACATTTGGGAAACCAAGTGGTATCAAAGTAGGTTACTTTAGGACTGGCCAACTGTTGGAAGGTAGATCAAGGAAGCTATGGCTAATAAAAGAAGGATAAAGAAGAAGCTATCTCGTAAGAATAAGGACTTTGATAATGAGAACAATGATGTTAAATAATCAAGTATTTCATTTTGTTTCGATACTTTTGTATGTTCGTATCCTATTACACATAATGAACAAGATGATCCTCATCAAACTGAGGCTTGTTGCAAAAAGGAAGAAGGTGAAAGAAAAGTTGAATAATTGAAGCTTTAATTAGAAAGTGCAAGAAAATCTCTGAAAATAATGAAGAGGACCTTATGATAAAAATTGAGCTCACATTTTTTCTAGAAGAAATAAGGAATCTTACAAGCATGAATAAAGAGCAAGAGAAGCCAATGAAGAAATTTTTAAATCAGGCCCAAGAAAGTGTAGTCATGGAAATCCATCAGGAATAAATAAGAAGAGGGGAAGACATGTGGCAAAACAAATTGAAAGAAAAGGAAGTCTATTGTGAAATCCTAGAGAGTAAATGTCTCCTTAACAAATAAGCTAGAAAAAGTCATGAATGAAAGAAAAAGGCAACAAGAACTTTTGGAAATAAAGGATTGTGATGCAACATCCTTAAAAGCACAATTGGAATAATATGAAAGACGTAAAGATGTCATAGTGAATTAGCTGGAAGAAAAGAAGCAAGACTCTGAAAAGAAGAATTAGAAGTTTGTTAAAGAAAAAGAAGAAAATGTTCACTTAAAGGTTGAGATAGAAGAGGCAAGGAAAAAAGAAGAAAGTATGAGAAATCATCTTAAATAAAAATAGAAGGACCTTAATAAAATTGAAGAAGAGATTGAAGGGGAAACCATATTCTTGAAATCCCAATGTAAAGATTTTGTTTCCTTGAGGGCTGATGTTGAAAGGATCAACAAAATCTTGAAGTGTTTTTGAGTATTGGATAAGATTATTTTTTTCCTAAGATCTGCAAGTGATAAAATATGTCTTGGATATATAGGTAAGTCTCCCTGCAAAGAAAACTCAAGAGGTGAAATTGATGAAAAATTTGAAGATAAATATAAAGGCCAAACTAGAAGTGTTTCTACTCCAAATTTTCGCATCAATTTGGAAGAATACAACAAGGTAATGAAGAATGAACATCATCAAAATCCTCCTCTGATGTAGAATGAATTCAAACTATCATCACAAGAATCTTTCCCATCTAGGTATCAAAGTGCATTTTTTGTTTATTTCTTTCTATGTACAAATTTTGGACATAAGGTTAAGGGTTGTAGAGCCTATGAGAGAAATAGTCATCAGTGTTTCAGAAATAGGTTTGTAAGCAGATTGAATTCATGTGGTTTCAATGCAAGAAAGAATGCATTATTTTCTCCCTCATTTAAGTATTATACAAGATGTTTTAAATGTCACATTCTTGGTCACATTGCACGAGAATCTAGCATAAGTTTAGCCAATCACACCAAAAAAGGAGAAGGGCCTACTAGAAAAAGAGAAAGGCACACTAGGGTTTGGAGGGAAAACAATGTAAGACATAAGTTGAACATGCCTTAAGTGCTTAAGGCCCCAACATGAGTTGCTAATTATGTTATGTGTCCTAAAAAATAACCTATGTTTGTTCCATTTAAAGTTCTACCTAATAGAAGGATTTCTTATTTGAAGATTTTTATGACAAACATGCTTTGGTTGCAATAACAATAAGCATGGATAAAAGTTACTATAAAAGAGATCAGGATGTTGAACATAATATATGAGCAAAGTTGAATATTTGTAGTTTATGGTAGATTATGACAGTAGGGAGGATTAGATCAAGAATACTTCATCAATCAAGAAGGAAGTTTGATAGGGGAAAAGTATGATGCAAACATTATTATAGATACAAACAATGATTGAGCAGGTAGATTTAAGGAGAGAAAGAAGGAAACATTTTTGCAGCCAGATAGCAGGAGACTTCAAGTCCAAAGGATAATTTAGGGGCAACTAGAGGAGACATATGAAAAGTACCTATAACACATGATCATAGGGGGAGTACATGTACAATACAACAATAGTGGAAAACATATAGGTAGCATGGCTTCAGGGGGAGAAAAAGAAGAGTCACAAGTAAGAAATGAAGGCATGGTACTAGGGGGATGCTATATGTTAGAAAAAAGGAGCATGGTTCATGACAAGTCCACAAGATCAACTAGGAACAAGTAGTCATACATGATCATTAGCATAACAAGTTTTCAACAGATATCCGTGACCCCTTTACCATTGATGTCAAAGGGGGAGAGATTGCATATATTGATGTTACTGGGAGAGATTGTAGATTGTTGGCATTGTACTTATGTTTGTAGCAGGGAGATATGGTAGCACTTCACTTGGATCTCTTGATTTGCTTTGACATCCATAAATAAAAAAGGGGGATATTGTTGCACATATTGTTATCATTGATTAAAACAAGATGTCATGATGTCAAAGGGGATATATTGGACAACAACAACAAGACATTAATAAAAATAATAAAATAATAAAAATAAATGAAAATGAAAACAAAAACAAAACATTACCAACCATTAAATTTCAACCATTAGGCATTAGATTCTAGCCATTGGTCACATATTTGTCGCCATCAGATCTAAGATAAATTATTTTGGATCTCAGATGAATCAAGAAGTAATGGAAAAGGATACCCCAACAAAAATAATAAAAATAAATACAAAATATCAATGACCACCATACTTTGGCTATTGGACATTGAAAAAATTTGAAAATAAATGAGAAACAAGGAAATATAATGTAAATAATCTCTGTTTATTAAAATATGTCAATTGAAAAATGCTAGAACTTGGATTTCGTATGTGTTAGGAATATATGAGGGAAAAATGTCCCGACATCCGATAGTCAACCATAAGATTTTGTCAAATGACAGGAGCAATTACCATTTATTGAGTTTTGTCAATCGACAAATCTTGGAAGAAAATACATACATATATCAATTGGATCAACATCAATGGCTATGTAAGCATAATAAATATAATTATTTGTCATGTGTATGAAGGGACACATAATTTACCACATCATCATAACATGTTGATTTTACAAAAACTTCTAAGGGCCAAAAGTTTGTGTTCTAGACTCAAAATGAGAAAAAATCTATATCGTCAGAAAGCCATCAACGAGTAGAAAATGACGGCAACTTGAAAATTTAAAAATTATTTAATTAAAAGAAGTAAAATTTAATTACTTAACTAATGGATTAAAGTAAACTTCACCTAGTTTATGATGTATCAAATTCAAAACAAAGGAAAAATCAAAGATTTGATCCTATTATATGCACATACAAAATCTAAGCCAACGAGATTAAAGAGGTTAATGATACCTAATGTACTCGATTAAACAATCATAACCCAATTGATTTGGATATGAATAAAGCCTTAATTAAATTATTTCAATTTTGCCAAAATGCTCAACTCAGTCCATCTGGCCCTCCTAGTGCCAATTGTTGATAGACATAAACGTCCTATCTACAATAAGGGATCATCACCCAATTAGACCTCTAATTTCGTCTTTATTTGTTTGGTATGGTGATGTCCATTGGTATGTGGGCTTGGTTCCCAAAGAATGGATTGCTCCTCGAAAGGGAATTTCGTTGAAGCTCTCCTAAATCTAAATGTAGTTTATGCTACTTTGGAAAAAAATAGAAACTAATATATTTCTATTTTAATCCTAAACCATCTCAATTGGGATAAGGAAATAGTTCTTATATCCCAATTGAAAGCATGCAAAATGAATTCATACAACTTGATAATGATTAAAATAATTACATGTTAGCATTTAAATTAATAAATAATTAATAAGAAAAACATGACTATGCATGCTCATGCTCAATTTCGAGGATTAATGTGAATTGAAAATGAGATAAGTTTTTCGATACTAGAAATGGTTCACATAATTAGCTAGCCATTAAAACAAATACATTTACTAAAGAACCTAGTAACTAATTACCAAGAATTTATTGATATGCATACTCAGATCCAATACTTTATTTCACCAAATTAAGAGCAACTATGAAAGATAGGCTAGCAATGGTTTTAAATAAACATAACTTTGCATAAATTGGAAGTAGTGCACATCATTAAAAAATACATTAATCTAAAATAGATTTTGGTAAAAAAAAGAGGTTCAATTTCTTTCAATAATGACAATAGTATCAAAACCAATTGTAATTGATAGATATCAAGGTTTTTCAAAAAGTCCTCTAAACTTGACAAAAATGTGCAATCTTAGATTATCGTTCCACACTCCACACACAAATCATTCCAAGGAAGAAACAATGATATCACAAGTTTCTTCATGCCTTTATCTCAATCCCTCTTCGTTCAAAATCCTTCATCCTCCTCTCAAGTTTGTGTTCATGCTCTTTTATAATCACTTGATTTTGGTTTTTCTCCATGATTTTATGCTTCCAAAATATTTGCAATCAAAACCATAAAATCCTTTAAAACAAATATAATCAAAATGTAACATATTAAACTAAATTCTAGTATTATAAAAATCTAAAATTGAAATGAATGAAAATAAAAACAAAATTAAAGATTCTACTACAGTAAAAAAAAAAAAAAAAAAAACTAGAATTAAATTTTAACCATTAATAAAGTTATAATTAAAAAAAACATTAAGCTAAATAAAAACTAAATAAGGGAAGAGATAAAACTAAATATAATAATTTTAATAAAATAAAACTAAACTAAATTAGATTAAAATAATAGTTTTTTTAACAAAGATGAGTAAGGATTCCATTAAAACCTGTGCTTGGACACAACAACTACATGGAAAATTATATACATTTTTTCTTATGGTGGAGGCTCCTCATAGGAAGGACTGGCACATGTTACAAAAAGATTATATTGGACACTGACTGCTACTGTTACAAGTGGTTGACATACATAAACTTTGCAAAATTGTCAAGGAAGTAAAATACATTTACAATATGAGAGCATCATAAAGGAGGAGGAAGATCTAAGATTGCAACCTATGACTAACAAAGGGAGAAAGCTTATTCTAGCCGCTAGTCACATCTCTTAGGGACAAAAATTCTAAGTGTCATTTAGAATTGCAATTTGCGAAGAGGAAGAGGGATTGTATCTGAAAGATAATTTCCATTGCAAATGCTAGTATTTATCCATTTATTTTGGGATTGGAAATCACGTGACAACTTATTTCTTTCCCATATTTGAATAATACCGTTCCAAAAATGATGCAGCTTTTCCCTATTTGCATTTCCCCTTTAATCCTTCCTATTGTTTTGCTTTCTTTGTTCAAAGTGAAATCATGTTTTTCAAGAATGCCTTCTATATTTTGCTCAATCGTGCACGATGTTTCATGTTTTCTTGATCTTCATTAACACTTTGACTCTGAATAAATCATGGCCTCTTTTGAAAATTCTTGCTTTAACTCTTCCAATCGAACAAAGGGAGAAAGCTAAATTCAAAACTAAATTTAAGCCTAAACTATCTCAATTGGAATAAGAAAATAGTTCTTATATCCCAATTGAGAGCATGTGAATGAAAAAATATAGAACATAAAATCTTAAGATGAGTTATAAAGCCATGGAAGGAATTCATACAACCTAATAACAATTAAAACAAATACATGCCAACCTTTAACTAAGTAAATAGTTGCCAAGAAAAACATAACTATGCATGCTCATGCTCAGTTTGGAGGATTAACATGAATTTAAAATGAAATAAGGACAAGTTGTTCGATAGTGGAAATAGTTCACATAATCAAACAACCATTAAAACAAATACATATAAGTAAAAAACCTAGTAAGCAGTTACCAAGAACTTACTGATATGCTTACACACATCCAATACTTTATTTTGATAAATTCAGAGTAACGATAAAAGACAGCTTATCAATGGTTCTAAATAAACATAACTTTGCATATATTGGTAGCAGTGCACGTCATACAAACTTAGATTAATCTAAAACATAATTTGGTCCGAAGAAAAGAGTAGAATTAAGTTAAATTGCTTTTAATAATGACAATAGTATCAAAAACCAATTACAATTGATATATTTGAGGGTCTTTGAACAAGTCCTTTAAAGTTGAGAATAATGTGAAAACTTAGATTACTTATTTCAAACACCATATACATATAATTTCAAAAAAGAAATTGTTATAACATAAGTTTCTTCATGCCTTCAACTCAATCTCTCTTCTTTCAAAGTCCACCATCCATCATGAATTCTAACCATTGGTCACATATTTCTGGCCATTGGATCTTAGATAAATTATTTTGAATCTCGGATGAATTATAAATTAATGGAAAAATAAACCCCAACAAAATTAATACAAGTAAATAAAAAATAAAATAAAATCAAAATATCAATGACCACCAGATTCCGACTATGTGACATTGGAAAATTTTGAAAATAAATGAGAAACAAGAAAGTATAATGCAAATAATCTCTATTTATTATGTTTTGTCAATGTACAAATGTTGGACCTTGTATCTCAGATATTATATCAATTAGGAAGAGATGAGGGAAAAATATCCCAACATATGATAGTCAACCATCATATTTTATCGATTAACACGAACAATTACCAGTTATTGAGTTTTGTCAATCGACAAAGATTCTTGGAAAAAATAAAATGAAAAAAAAATAAAAAATAATACATACATACATTTATCAATTAGATCCACATCCACTGTTATGTCAACACATTCAATATAATTATTTTTCACTTGGATCAAGGGACACATCATATGCCACATCATCATAACATGTTGATTATATAAAAACTTACAAGGACCAAAAGTTTGTGTTCTGAACTTGGAATGAGAACAAATTTATATCATTGGAAAGCATTCAATGCATAGAAAATGATGGTAGCTTGAAATTTTTAAAATTATTTAATTAAATGAAGCAAAATTTTATAACCTAACTAATGCATTAAAAGTAAACTTCACCAAGTTTATGACATTTCAAATTCAAAACAAAGGAAAATCAAAGATTTGATCCTATTATATGCACATACAAAATCTAAGTCAATGAGCTTAAAGAGGCTAGTAATACCTAATGGACTCGATTTCAAAATCATACCCATAATTGAGTTATTTCAATTTTGCCAAAATGCTCAACTTATACATTCATGCATTGAAGACTAAACCTTATGGGACTGTCTAAGCATCATGATAGTGCAACCTTAAGAAAATTAAGACATGGGAACAACTTGAATAAGTTTAGATGAGATTGTATACTGATTATGAAGCTAAGGAGCCCAGACTCAAATGGTGCATTCCAATAATGTGAGTGAAACAATGTGATGAAATTACAAATTTACATGGCACAAAAACTCCATCACTAAAATCGTAATAATTAGGGTAAATGCACAGATGAGAACTCATTAGTGATTTGGTTATGGTGACATTAGATAATCAATGCATGATTTTATGAATAAAATCTTAAAAGAACCAATGCAAAGAAGCACAAAAAACTAGAGAAGGAATATCATCAAACCATAACTCTAAATTAAATAAACAAAACCAAATGCAAACAAATGTAGCATTTTCAAAATTGATATGGGACCGCCTTCACTTTTAATAAAAATAAAAATGGAATTTGTTGAGGCTCAATAAATGGAAACGCATTGGGTGAAGCAATTATCTTTATTATTAATGTAGTGGGTTTAGTTTTATTAAAAACTAGAATATATATTTCACAAAATTCTTTAAACATTATACAAGATATTATTGTTCCCACAAAAGACAAATAATATATATATATATATATATATATATATATATGTATATGTGGTGATGATGATGATGATGAAAGAAGAAGGATTAATCAACAATGGGAAGCTATTCACTAGGATTGTGCGAGGCTCGATGAAGCTTGGACTCCCCTTGTGATAGTTAATTTCCCCAAAGTGGATTCCATCCTCAACCCCTCCCCATGGAATTTGAATCCCTAATCTAGCGGGGACTAAACCCGACATAAACCAACTAGGTTGTACCTCACGGATGACAAATTTAATAATATATATTCAAAAATTTTGAGTACTTAATATCTACTTTATTCCAAGATAGGAAAATTTATTTTATACTATTCTCATATTATTTAATAGGAAAGGTACGACTATGGAGTTTTACAATAAGTAAACATATATTAGGTGCATAATCTACCTCTCTTTTCCCAACATTGCTTTGTTGACCATGAACATCTATAGCCCTGACGAAGGTGGCCTTATACCATACAAGGATATCCTCGCTGCCAGTGAGTGTCCATAGCCCTGACATGTTTACTTGTACTTCCCACACTTTACACTGATTTCAACTTCGTTATATCAAATTTCTCCCTTTAGATTTGATTTGTAGAGAATTGCAATATGCAATTGGGTGAAGAGAGTGGGGTGGTACACGAGTTTTATTTTAAAGAATAGATATAATACTTTAAAAAGTATGACCCCAAAATTTCCCTTAAACTAACAATGTAGGAGATTTATTTAGTGTGGCGGTATTCAAAGAAAAAATTGACATAGGCTCTTTCCTCTACTTAAAAAGAATCATTACTGTTTGAAATATGCTTTAGTATTCCTCCATAATCACTAATCAATGCAAAATAACTAAAACCTAATGTAGATGTTTTTAGATAAATAAAAACCCATTTGTAATATAAAGTTTATATCTCACTTACGTAGCCTAAAAAAAAGTCCCTAAATTAAACTTAAAAACACCATAAAATTTAATCAAAACAAAAAAATAAATAAATTCAAAAGACTATGAAAAGAAAAACAACATAACATTGTCAATAGCAATGGAATAATCATAACAATCTAGAAAACTTAAAAGTGTAAAAAATGAAAATAAAAACAATGAAAATGTACAAATCCTATAAAATTAAACAAACTATCGAAATAAGGCTAGCCGTGAAAACGTACAAATCCTATAAAATTAAACAAACTATCGAAATAAGGCTAGCCGTGAAAATGTACAAATCCTATAAAATTAAACAAACTATCGAAATAAGGCTAGCCGTGAAAATCTACAAATCCTATAAAATTAAACTATCGAAATAAGGCTAGCCGTGAAAATGTACCAATCCTATAAAATTAAATTATCGAAATAAAGGTAACCGTGAATATAACAAGATCTCAAGACCATATCATTATTCAACTATGAAATGAAGCACTAGATTAGATTCTGAAAGATATGTTGAATTGTAAATTCGAATTCAATTATTTTACATGTAAATACATCTTTTCATTAACATTATGATTACCAATGCATGAGTACATACATTGCTATCCAAGTCTTGTCTTTTATTCAAAGAAGATAACAGTGACGAATAGAAAAATAAAATTCACGCACAATTATGACATCAATTTCAGAACAAGGAAACCATATTAATTAATTTACATGTCAAAAAGATTAAAAGAATAAAAGTTGACGTGTAAATAAAATTCAAAACTTTTCCCATTTTACTCTGTTTCCTCGTAGATTGTTGCTTAAAAAACTCATAGTATTAGACATTTTACATCAAAGTCCTTACAATGATTATTTGATAGAAGTTAATAATAGAACTTGAACAAAAATGTTTAATGAATGTAAGAATTTGTAAAATGAAAAAAAAAACTAAGGGAGGAGAAAAGTGAACTTATCATGACTGGTCTCTTATTTTGACATAACCTCATTATGTTAGTGAGCAAAAGAAATGTAGTTTACTTGTGAAAGAAGAAAACAAATCTAATTAATCTATTTCTACACCTATTATTAAAACTATGTGAAAGCAAAGTTCCAATGCATCCAATTATATTTTTTTAAACGTGCAAACATATATACATAAAAAATTAGTAATAGAAGGTGAATTAACCAAGTAAGAGGAAATGAAAGAATTGCATTCTCTAGAATTCCATGTATTACGGACAACATAAAAACATTAATATTAACATGAAATGTTTCTCGAAATGATTCCTCCAACCATGTTTCGATTCTATCATGAAAATCATTATAGTAAGCATGAAACTAGTAGAGAAAAAATATAGTTATTATCTTGATAGATTTTTCGACACTCATTCTTTAAATTTCAATCAATTTGAAGAAAATTAATTGGATCAAATAATGTATATTCTTCCACTAATTGATAAAATAAACCATAAATACTAAAATAATTAGAATACCAACGTAAACCATTAAATAGATGAAATATTGCAGCCATATATACATTTTTTTTAACACAATTGATATTGGTTTTCTATTCAAAAAAGGAGGTAGTAGCAAGCTCCCTTTACATAGATTTTGGAAGCAACCAAGCTGAGAGGGAAGGAAAAGAGAGTTCAATCCTGATCAACATAGAATCTAAGTTCATATGTTCCTAATTTGCCAACTACAGACTGCTTGTAAATTCTTACATACTGAAACAAGAAAACTTGACATTTATAGTTCATAAAAAAACTACTGATGCAAGCCAAATCTTAATCAAAACTGCTGGAAGTCCCTAATTCTGATTAACATAAGGTTCTTGCTTTGATTTGTTTCTATTTCTTAGATGCCCAGATTTTTCTCCAGATTGGTTGAGGATAATTCCTTTCAGGTAGGCAATGGATTCCTCCAAGAGTGCACTAGTTCTTGAGTGCTTTGATTTTTGAATTCTGGCTGGCGAGTATGCTTATGAGGGAAGCATTTTCAGACTTTTATTGATACCAGATATCTTTGATGGTTTCCTGAAGTTGGTCGATCATGAACTTATTAGCTCTGCAGTAGACACACTTTTCATTCTTTGAAATTGTTTCTAGAGGGTCCATGATCTCTATGATGCTGAAGATGGCCTTTGAGATTTTTTTTATTAATGTTGATAAGCAAGGAGATCCTCGACGAGGAGGGAGCAAAGCAGGATGGATAGGTAGAGGAGATGAGAAACGAGGAGGGGGGAAGGCGACAGGGGAGGATTGAAAGAGGAAGATAGCTGAGGATGAGTTGTGATGAGGGAGAGGAGAAGACCGCGAGGGACAACATAGAAACAACAAGGGAGATTAATTAAACACAGAGCCTAGGATGCCATAGGCAATCGAGGCAGGGGGAGCCAAATGGAAGGGCTGGGATGCAATAATACAAGAAGATGGAAAGTTGTGGAGAGGAGTGAGGGAAGAATCAAGGAGGAGTAAGAATAAATAGGCGAGAGGGCAGAGGGGGATTGACAAGGTGGAAGGGGATGAAGAGGAGTCACGAGAGGCATGAGGGAGGATGTTAGTCTTGGAGATTAAAGTTTGCCAAAGATTGAGAACGATGAAGATTTGTGAAGTATTATGGATCATATTTGATAAGTTAGGAGCATATTTAGAGGAAGGCCAACCCAAATTATGAAAATAATTTGATTGGATTGGCAGGAGGGTGGAAAAATTAATGAATTGAGAGATGAAATGAGTTATTTGCAATGCATGCTTCTCCAAGAGGCTGTACCACAACTTTATTTTCTTGGATATCTGCTGCTTTATTATTTTCCTTTAGAATGTGCATGAAAGTGATGTGTCCCGAATTGATTAGATGTTGCCTGATCATTTTTGTTATTTGGTTCAATGATGCATTTTTTGGATTGGTCTTCTTGACCATGGCTTGAATAAGGATAGCTGAATCTCCCAAGATAATTGGATTCAGAATATTTCTTTTTCTTAAAATTTTTTCTCCTAAGAGGAGGCCATAAGACTTCGCCTTATTGTTTGAAACTATGCCTGATCCCCATTCAAAGGTAGTGGAATTGTGCATTCTTTGTTCAATTATAATGCCTCTTGCACCTACTTTCCCTGGATTTGACTTTGATGCTCCATCAAAGACAAGGCATGGTCTTTTAAAAGCGTTCATGCATAGGATGAATTGTTTCTCTTTTAATTTTATTTTCCAATTCGTATGAACCTCTTTCTTTATAGGAATGGTTGGAAGATTGGGTCTGTTGTTTTCATAGGAGATCCAAATTGGTTCCTCCTCCTGTACCTGATTAAATTCTATTGCTTTCGTTCCTTTAGGTTATAATAATTCATATGTTAATCCCCATGTTTTGGAGAGCACTTTGCCTATTTTTGGAGTGTGGTTGTGGAAGATTTGTTGATTCCTAGCAAGCCAAATTTCCCAACAAAGAAAGGAGGGGATGTTAGACCAATATATTTTGATGGTGTTTTTATTTTTTAGAGAATACATGTATTATTTTTCTCATGCTAGATAGAACTCCTTGAAGGTTGAAAGGTTCAGATCTAGTTCCAAGGGGCTTGCTAGCACGATCCAACATTCTTTTCCAAAAATACAGACGAGAAAGAGATGTTGAATGCTTTCTTCAACCTTGTGACACATTGGACACCAAGAGGGCCCATAAATTCATATATATATATATTATATATATATATATTTTAAGTTGTCAACAATGAGAATTTTTCCTTTTAGAAGAGTCGATATAAAAATTTTAACTTTTGGTAGGATTTCAGTTTTCCACACTGACTTCCAAGGAGACCAATCTTGTATCCCTTACTGCTGTTGGAGTTTTAAGTGTCCTGTCTTCACTGTATAATATGCTCCAAAATGAATCATGGGTGTCTTGATTGATAGGGGAAACTCCCTTAAGAAGTGAAGTTAAAGTTTCCCACTATTTTTTGAGATTATGGGGAAGATTAGGATCATTCCAATTTTCCCAAGTGTTATCATGTAGATGCCATTGTGAAATTGACTCAAGTGAGGTTAATCCTTTTGCACTCATCCACCTTCTTAATTGTTGGATTCTTGGGAGATCAGCTGAAGGTGGCTTTCCCATTATGATGTCATTCCATATATTTATCTCACGACCATTCCATAGAAATATTGAAGTGTTTTCCTTGATGAGAGGGAGGACCTTTTTAATGAGATTCCACATTTGGGTTCAAGTCCTCATTAAAGTTCTTTCAGAGAGGAGGGAGAAACGAGAGTGGTTCAGGTATTTGGATTTTAGAACCTATTTCCACCAACAATTGTTTCTAGTAATTAGTCTCTAGGCAATTTTAGCTCTATGGGCCAGATTCATAAGTCCCGGGAGTCTGATTGAGAGTCCTCCTTTCTCATAGGGTGAAGTTGTTCCCATTTTACAAGGCTGAAATTTTTTTGTTTATGATTTTCCTCCTTGCCACAAGAAGCTCCTTATGATTAGTTCTATTTGTTTGTGGATACTTATCAGAGCTAAGATTGCTGCAAATTGATAAATAGGTAGAGCTATCAACATTGACTTGATTAAAATTACTCTAACTGCTAGATTTAACCAAATCATTCCCCAATTTTGGATTTTTTTTTTTTCATTTTCTTAATGTGTTTGGTCCATAATTATGATTTCAATTTTTTATTTATATAGGCGGTCCTAGATATAAGAATGGGTTTCATTGAACTTGGAGGGGGATCTCCAAAATTTGTGCAATTCTTTGAAGGGTTCGAGATGGTGCATTCCATCCATAAATACTGCACTTTCTATTGTTAAGAAGACCTCTTGAGGCTTCCATGAAACTGTTTAGGACACTTTTAAACCATTGAGCGACTATACAAGATGCCCCCTCCTATTAGGAGAGTGTCATATGCAAAGAGAGAGTGATTTATTCTTTTGAATCTATAGATAGACTAATTAAGGTGTGATCTCTTCTGCAGTTTTCAAGATGTCTACTTAGTGAATTGGAAAATAAAATATAGAGGAAAGGAGACAAAGGGCATCCTTGTCTCAGTCCCGAGGAGCTTTGAAAATATTCACTCAGTCTTCCATTAATGAGGGGTGCTATCCATGGGCCTATAGTACAAGATTTTATGATTTCAAGTAAATCCATATAGAAGCCAAAATTTTTAAGAACCACTGTTAGAAAGGATACATTAAATCTATCAAAGGAATTTGTCATGTCAAGTTTTATAATAATGCCCTACTCATTTCTTGCTAAGCTTGAGTGCAGTGCTTCTTGAACATTCATGATATTGTCGATGATCTGTCTGTTGGGCACAAATCTGCCTTGATTTTCTGAGATAAGATTGGGAAGGAGAGGTTTTAGATGGTTAGCAAGGATTTTGGTAATGATTTTATATGAAGAGTTGCACAAAGAGATGAGCTGAAATCAACTGAAGGTTGAAGGTATTGCTTCTTTTGGGACAAGGGCTAGGAAGGTCGAGCTTGTATCCTCCTATCTTCTTTTTCCGAAAGACATTTCTAATCATTCTTATGAGATATTTTTTGATGATGGCCCAGTTGAAGCAATAGAAAGCCATTGAGAACCCATCTGGACTAGGATCTTTATCGAGTTGGAGATTCCAAACAATAGTTTGAATCTCTCTTTCTTCGACCTCTTTCAGAAGATCTGAGTTTAATTCTTCATTTATCCTCTTTGGAATACGCTTTATGAAGTTCTCAAAGTCAAGAATTATTGGATCAATTGTTAGAAGGTTTTTGAAATAGATGTATGCTTCTTTATTCAAGGTTTCTTTCCCTTTGATTTCATGTTCTCCTTCACCTTTTAGAGTGTCGATCTGATTTATTATTCTTCTCATCTTTGTTGTGTTGTGGAAGAATGTCGTGTTTTTATCCCCAACTTGTATACAGAGACTCTTGGATTTGAGCCTCCATTCCTCTTCCTCCTTTCTATTATTTTTGTAGATTTCCCAATATAATTATTTCTCCTTAACTTGGCTCTCTTTTGTTTTCTTCCATGCATTCTTTCTTTTCCTGGATTGTTTCCATTTCTTTTTGTAGTTATTTTTTCCTGATTTGTGATTCATTGTGATTGATCTTTGCCCAAACTTTTAATTTGTTTTTCACAGCTAGTTTTGTTTCCTAAACAAAGTTTGGGGAGCTAGAATTTTTTTGTGACCATGCTTTTGCTATTATTTGTTTTGATTCTTATTTGTTGTTCCAAGATGGGAAAAATCAGAATAGGAGAGGCCCTAGATTTCCTAAGATCCCTAAGCTGATTACCACAGGTTTGTGATCGGAGGCAGAAGAGTGGATGATTTTTGAAGTCACTGAACTAAATTTTGCTATAATGTTGTCTTGGATTAAAATACGATACAAGATTTCTTTTATGTTTCTTTGGCACATCCTTTTGTTATTCCATGTATATTTCCCATTGTTTGGAGGGATGTCCATAAGATTATGGCTTTCTATAATACTTTCAAGGGAACCTTGAGATGGGTCAATGTGGAAAGGGCCTCCAAATTTCTTCTCAGCATTCATAACCAAGTTTAGATCACCTGCTACAATGATGTTCTTGTTATAATCCTGAAGTAATATTTCTTTAAGGGAGTTCTGATAAAATTCTTTCTCTCTGTAGTGGTTTGGAGCGTAAATGTTGAACATGTAGATTTGCTCTTCATTTACTTTGTTTCTTAACTCTATTTTGATCCAATGTTGATATTTTTGCTATGCTGTAATTCCCAGTTGTACTTTCTCCATATTGTGCAGATTCCTCAAGATTCCCCTGTTGCTTGGAGAGATATGGCATCATAATTGCTTATTTTTTGGATAATTTTCCCATTTCTTGTTCATTTATTTTGGTCTCCTTGATCATAAATATGTATGGTTTCTTAGTTGATAAGAGGTCTTTGTCTACATTGAATTTAGTAGAATGTCCCATTCCTCTACAATTCCAGGAGACTAAATTCATTATTTATTTTGGTTTGGAGTGGAGGGACCTTTCCCTCGATTAGGGTGGTAATTTTTCTTCTTGTTTCCCAGAATTTTTTCAAGGAAAGAATCCATAAGTTGTTGAGTTCCCATTGCCATTTCCTTTGCTGCTGCTTTGTCTCTTACTTCCTTGTTTTATTTCCTTCCTTGTCTTTTATGCAGGTCGAAGGAGGTAAGGGAGTCTGTAGACTGATTCCTAGTGAGGATTATCTCAAAGGAGGAAGGGAGGGACTAAGAGGAATGTTGGGGGAGGAGGAGAGGTAAAATGGGGGGAGGGAGGATGGGTCAAGGGGGAAAGAGATGGGGGGGGGGGGGGGAGATGGAGGGGATGATTGGTTCATGAAGGGAAGGGGGAGGATCAAGGGAAGGTTCGAGGGGCCTAAAGGGATTGGAGTCATAGAGGGGAGGTTGGGGAGTGGTTGAAAGCGAGGGGGTGGCATCAAGCGGAGTTGATTGGGATGGTGCTTGCTGGGAGGTTGTTTTATTCACTGTCCCTTTTTTTTTGACTGGTTCCCATTTTGGTTCTTGGACTTCTACTTCTTCAATTTCTTGTTTTTTTGGACATATATTAGCAAAATGACTGTACTCGTGACATACCTTGCATTTAAAAGGTATCTGTTTGTAGTCTAGTTGTTGAATGTGCGTTCAGCTATCAACTTTGTTCTTTACTGCTTCCAGGAGGCCTTCCCAAGTCGACTTTGACGCAGACCCTTGCACAAGCATGCATATTCTCCTTTGGTTCACTTCTATCTAGGTATTCTCCCATTGCGTTTCCTATTGCTTTTACTGACTCATCTCCCCAATAGTGGAGGGGGAGGTGGGCGGGACACACCCAAACTGGAACAACACTTGGGACATCCATATCAGAATCAAAGTCTGGTGTCCATCCTTTTAGATAAAGTCCCCTTGTGTCCATGAAATATGGCCCATTCCTGAATATGAGATCTCTGTATTCTTTAGTTTCGAAATGTAATGTGAAATATCCTCTTCCACAGAAACGAATGGAGATTTTTCCATTGATTGAGTGTGACGAGTTGCACTCAACCCATTTCTGTACCAATATTGGAGAAGGCTAGAGGCCTGTAAATTGACCCGCCAAACCTCATTCTGAAAGTGAGAGAGGTTCTCGACGAGGTAAAGAGGGGGGTAAAATGATTTCTAAAATATCTTCAAGCTTCTTGACGAATTTAGATATAGATGTTCTTGATCAATGAGGACCAAGAGAAGAGGTCAGAGAAGCAAAGGGTGGGGCAGACTCTTCCAGAGGATGCCGAGCCGAATCAGGAGAACCAGGAAGGTGATCCCCTAGGCTCAAGAGGGTCCATGGTAGTAGTTGGAGCCCAAGGTAGCAGAGCGCGAAAAAAATAAAATAAAATAATAATAAAAAATAAATTAGTCACTATATAGTCATATATACATTCTTATTAAAATAAAATAACATTCTTATTTGCATAAAAACTTGTGTAAAAAGATGATTCTAACCAAGCTTCTAATTTATCATGATATATAGAATGATTAATGTAAAAGCATTAGAAGCAATCTAAATATGAGTGAGGATTGTGTGTAAAATTGCTATGAAGAATATCTTATGGAAAAATCTTGGTGTGATTTATTTCAGAGATCGTAGCAAGATCATGAGAACCTACATAACCATAAGTTGCAATCGAAGTGTATGATAGTCTTGATAGGCCTATATGAATTCATAATAGGATCAAATAATGTATACGAGCTATCATCCTTATAAGATAAATTATTATTAATAAGGTGATAGTTATTAACATTATTTGATTGATTAAATATTTCAATCTCTCCTAATTGTTTGCATAAAGAGAGATTCTCCACTAACCATAAATGTATTTGTGTCAATAAAATATATTTCATGAAATGTATTTTCTATAGAAATTCATTCTTCCCATATGGAAGGTTGATAAGAGTTAGATTCGTGGGAAGAGTTATTGTGATTTTTTATATGCAAATTAATATAATCTTGCACTTCATTAAACTCTGGCCCTACAAAATGAAAATCTAGAGGATCTGAAATGTTTTCTTGAGAATTACAATCATCAAATAGAATAGAATATGATGAATAATAAGTGTGAGATGAAATAAAATGAAATACATCTCATGAATGAGTAGTCTTCGTGTCTGATTTAAATTCACTTCTCTTGGAATGAAGTCATCAATATCAATGATATGCTTTGCTGAAAAATGTGAACACCAAATGTTTTCTAAAATGTTTTCATGTCCATAAATAAGAGATACAGGTAAGATCACATCACTAGAATTTAAAAAATGAGCAGGTCCAAGAAATATGATTAAATTCCCAAGGAATTGGTCTTGAACCTCATCAATTGAACAATACGAAGATTGTAGATATCAGTCTTTCGGATTTATCACATAGTTAGGATTGGGTCGACGTTTCGAAATAACTAATGTGGTTCATCCTCAGGACAAGGTTACGAAGATTGTTTTATATTATGAATGCAAGTTTCTTTCATTCTTTAGATAGTTGTAGAATTGTCTAGAGTGTGGAAAACTTCTTCAACCTTATTAAAACTTTCTTCCTCATTTAAAGTAGACGATAAAAGATAAGAACAATCAAGAGTTAGATTTACTTCTCGTGAAATATCATGTTGTTCCTGATTCACATATATCAATGTGAAAATATTTGTTAAACCTTGTTTTTCTTCAACAACTTCTAAATCTTATAAATTAAACTATAAGTGGGTATTAATGTTTAATTAATAATGATTAATATTTGGTTGATCCTAGTCATAAGAGAGAGAAACTAGATGTTGAAACAATTCAATAATAAAAGACAAATTATCTAAAGGAAATCTATAAAAAAAATGAGTAAACCTTGTAGAAAACTTTTCTAATGATTCATCTCATTTCATCCTAAGATAATTTATTTCCTCACATAATTTAACATAATAAAAGTTTCTAAAAGCAAAAAGAAACTCACCTATAATTTTTCGAATGAATGAATTGACACGACCGACAATGTTTCACATCACATCTTAACTCGACATTCAAATTCAAAGTGAACATAATCCACATAAAATATTCATGAATTATATTACGAGAAATATAATTTTGAAGAAATTGAAAAACGTGTTCAAATGTAGTAATTTCACGCTCATAATCTAACTTAGATTTCAACAAGAGTTTAACTATAATTGATGATACACTAATGATACTTGTCCAGAAACACATCTCCAAATAGGAATTTGGGAAGGATCCATTAAAAACAAAAACTTTAAAGCAAAAATATCCATAGAGTTAGATTTTCTGTATGGTCCTCCTTCTAGTGCCAATGGTTAATTGGCATAAACATCCTACTTACAACAGGGGATAATTACCCAATCAATCCTCTTATTAGGCCTTTATTCGTTTGGTATGGTGATGTCCATTGGTACGTGGCCTTGGTTGCTAATAAATGGATTGCTCCTTGAAAGGAGGCTTTCATTGAAGGTCTCCTGAATCTAAATGTAGTTTAAGCTACTTTACGGAAATAGAAAGAATTAATCTAATCCTATTTCAATCGTAAACTATCTCAATTGGGATAAGGAAATAGTTCTTATATCCAAATTGAGAGCATGTAAAATGAAAAAAATGAACATGAGAGCTTAATATGAGTTATCAAGCTACAAAAAGAATTCACACAACTTGATAATGATTAAAACAAATACATGTTAGCCTTTAACTTAATAAATAATTGCCAAGAAAAACATAACTATGCATGCTCATGCCCCGGATGCGGGTGACCTACGACTTGATACGAGCACGCCATATGGCGACCACGCGCAGCCACGTGATGGCGCAGGGGCCATTAATGCTTCAGGCCGGCGATCGGGCGAGGAGGAAGGCGGTCTTAAGGAAGTGGCCTGAGTTGATGGCTCACCTGCGCTGTGCAGTTATGGAGCTCACTCACCGAGAATTTGGAGAGGGTATTCATGGAACAGGTCGACAGTCGTGGAGCCATCGTGAGGTTGAGCGGGACGAGCTCCAGCTGCGGGGGCTCTCCGAAATTGTGCAGGTGCAGAAGAGAGCAAGCAGGCTTCGTCCTGCCCATCTGGTTCTCCGTGGCTTGTATCTGGTTCTTTCTGGCTCTCACCTGGGCACTGAGCTTTCTGAAGCTTCATTATTTTGGAGGAAGTGGCGGCGAATTCAGAGGGTGACTGCGAGCGAAGCACAGTGTAAAATCCTGAAGAATTCGGGAAAGGGCTCATGGCTCGACTTCGGGAGAGGCAACCCTGCTGCAGAGGCTCTGGCAGAGGCTCTAGAAGAGGCTCAGCGTCGCGCTCTCCAGCAGCAAATGAACACCATCATTGCTGTTGCTGTTTCTGTCACAGAAGAGCGAGAGCTCAACCCCTCCAAGTTGGGCAATTCACGGAGGTGGGAAGCTCCAGTGAGGGAGAGCCGGCCCTTCCAGTGTTTGGTTCGGTCGTTTTCACTCTGGGCCGCTCAGGAGGCAACGAGGGCATCAGCGCACACATTTCCGTCCTCTTCACTGCAGTCCCTGAGAACGATGGCAATGATGCGCCTCCTGGAGAGGGGGAGCCACCCTCAGGTAGCATTATTTTGGAAGGTCCTGATCAGCAACCCGCAATTGCGCAAGGAGAGGAAACTCTGGATACCCCCGTCCCACCTCCGGAGCAGAAGATTCAAGATGAAGCAGCGGCCATTTGGGCTGCAATGTGGGAGGGAGTCCCGGAAGGAATGGGCTGGTGCACCATTGAGGAGGAAACAAGCCCTGAGGAAGGAGAACTCGGCGGAGCTGGTCAAGGTGGCGGCGCTGGTCAGGGTGGCGGTGATGGTCCGGGTGGCGATGCTGGTCAGAGTAGCAATGCTGGTCAGGGTGGCGGTGCTGGTAAGGATGGCGGTGCTGGTCAGGGCAGCGATGCTGGTCCGGGTGGTGATGCGGGTTCGGGCGGAGATGCTGGTCAGGGTGGCGGTGTTGCTGGTCTGGAAGGCGGCGCTGGTCGGGGCTGCGATACTGGCCAAGATGGCGGTGCTGATCTCGGTGGCAACAGTCACGGCTTGGCGGGCTAGGACCTTCTTCTCTCTGCTCGAATCTAAGTCTAAGGTCTCTCTGTGTACTCACATGAATTTTTCGTTCCGGTCTTATCTAGGCCAGTTTGTTTGTCCAGTTTGTTTAGTTTCTGTTCAGCCTGTGTATGGCGACTCTCAGCTGAATTTTGATGGATGCCCCTGCGTGGGCTATTAAGTTAGGTAGTTTGTCAAGCGGGTCAGGCTGTAGCCTCTGCCTCTTTTTGAGAAATCAAGACATTTTTGTCGGTGCTACCCCTGCGAGGGAGCTTTTGAGACAAACTCAGGATGCCCAAGGTGCCAATACGGGCCATGGAAGTCATGTTCTACTGCATGTAATTTTCTGTAAATGCTTATAATAGAATAGATAGTTTTAACGAGAAAAAAAAAACTATGCATGCTCATGCTCATTTTGGAGGATTAATAGAACGAACAAAGTTAATATATGTAACGGAGTAATCTTCGAAAGACTCCATACCAATGTAACGAACAAGGTTCGTTATAAGAGAGTAAATACTCCAAAATACTTGGAAGACGTAAACATCCATAGTAAGATAGTAATTGTATATTAAATATCATATAAAAATTGATGAGATCTGAGATGATCACAATGAGGGCGAGGGTCTGCTTATATACCCTAAGCAGGTACCTTTTCACCAACAGTTATGTCTTTAGGGATTTTCATTAACGAGCTACTAATTAATCATTATTTATTATTATTAAATTTTTGCATCATTTATATTATTTTATATATTTTTATTCATAACATTGCCTTCCTCTTCAAAAAGATTTGTCCTTAAAGCTTACTGATGAAAGGGTTTGATCTATTTTCCTATTTTGAGTGTCTTCTCATTGCAGAATTGTCATCCTCATTGACACAAGACGATAGGATCCTCTAAGTGATAGATAAAATTGTTGGGCTAAGAATGGATCTGACCATCCTAGATTAATCTTTTGTGGAATGTTCTAATCACTATAAATTGTTAAGGAATTGTTATCATAGGAATGGATTCTATAAACTTCAGTATTCCTTGGAACATAAATCTGTTGCTTCCATTTTGATTGGTTCAAATATGTAGACTGACTTAGTTGTCTGATTTTGTGATTCAGACATCGATTAGGAGTTATTCTGGTTGGACTTTCCCTTATCTTGTGTGTGGCAGTTTCTTGGTTTACTTCAGGTACTGTTGTAGTTGAATTGGCTTCTGAATCATCACTTGGAATTTGCACTATTTGAATTACAACTTTTGAATATGTTTTAATTTTTATTGGTCTATCATCTTCTTGAGTTGTGATATTGATTGGATTGGTATTTGTTCCTCTTTTGTCCACTTAGACTAAATACTTCGACACTTATTTCGTGATAAGTTCTAATTTGTTTTTCAATGTTTCTTATCATCCTTAAGTTTCTTAATTTTAGTGAGTAGACTTTGATTATGGTTTCTGAGATGTAAGATTTCCTCATTTTCCGAATCAACTTTATTTTGGTCTTCAAGCTTCTCATATTTTAAACACTTGATTTGATTTAATAACCTTTGGTTAAGGTTATTTAAGCATAAACATTTTTGTTCTTTTCCTGATAGACTTTCATTGAGTTTCTTTTCAAAAATTTCCTTTTCTTATTCTAACTGATGTTTCTTAGCTTTAAATTTTCTCACTTGTGTAAGTGGTTTCTGATTATGCTCCTTCAAACATGAACTTTCCTTATTTTTGTTGGATATGACTTCTTCAAGCTCTTTCTGCTTCTTTGACATTGTTTCTGGATTCTCTTGAAAAATTTGTTTCGCAATATCTTTAAGATCTTTTAATGAAGGCATTATCAGTTCTGATTTCATTGTCATGTCTTGGAACATAACCTTCTTCTTCTTGTAAGGGAACACCAATAATTAATTTATTTATTTTTATTTTTTTCTAATATATATATATATATATTTTGTGTGTTTAAAATGAACGTACCTAAGTACTTCAACCAAGGTTGATCGAGAATTATGTCAACCTCTTTGTCAAGCATAGTTACGCCACATAATTGAGATATGTAGTCATAATGATCAATTATCACTTGTAAATTATTAATTTCATATTCTTTTTCACCAAAAATACCTTTTTGGTCACCTATATTTGGTTGTAAAATTAATACCGATGTAATTATCCTCAATGTTTGGAGGAATAGTGATACTAATCTCTTTCCTTTGGATACACCATTTTAATGTAAATAATCTAAGATCTACGATTGGGGTACCTTTATAGGAGAAACTTCGTTCCTTTATTTTCGAATTAGGCTCCATTTTTTTATTTTTATT
>APFE031095343.1:24810-42444 GCA_000404065.3 Pinus taeda | reverse complement strand
GGTCTCTTCTTCATCATCAGTCTGATTTGGAGAGTAGTCTTCATCCTCTTCGATATCTTCATGATTTACTTGCCTAGGGATGTATCCTTTTTCATCAACCACTACATCAATGCTACCAACAATTCTTCCAAGTCTTTTATTATAACACTTATATGCTTTGCTGTAGGGAGAATAACCAAGGAGAATGCCTTCATCTACTCTAGGTTCAAGTTTGCCAAGCTGTTCATCAGTATTCTTAATATAGCATTTACTCCCAAAAATTTTGAAATTCTTTACCGAAGGAGTTTCACCATACCAGAGCTCATGTGGAGTTTGAGTGTTGTTCACTCGGAAATTTGTTTTGTTGAGAATAACAACTACAACATATGCAGCTTCACCCCAGAAGGTTGCGGGAGTTCCAGACTCATCAAGCATAGCACGAACCATTTGTTGGATTGTTCTGTTCATCCTTTCCACCACTCCATTTTGCTCAGGAGTCCTAGCTGTAGAGAATTCCCTTCTTATTCCATGTTCTTCATAGAAATCAAAAAATTCATTTGAGGTAAACTCCCCACCTCTGTCGGACATGAGGCACTTAATTTTGTAATCTGATTCATTTTGAACCAAGGCTTTGAAGGATTGGAATTTTTCGAATGCTTCATCCTTGTGCTTCATAAGTCCTAACCAAACCATCCTGGAGAAGTTGCCAATGAATAATATAAAGTATTCTTCTCCTCGAGGTGACCTTGTCCTAAGTGGACCACATACATCTGTATGGACTAGCTCAAGAGGCCTGTTGGCTGATCCTTCCTTCTCAGGGAAGTTAGTTCTGGTTTTCTTCCCAAACTGACATGATTGGCATATGGTGTTTTCTGGAATTTTGATGTTTGGAAGACCACGAACTGCCTGGTATTTGCATGCTTTCCTTTTTTGTGAAAAGCTTAGATACCCCAACCTCCGGCGCCATAACCAGTGTTCATCATTCTTTCTCAAATAAAATTGTTGTTCTCCTTCTTCAAATATGTATAGATTATTTGGAGTTCTTCTACCTTTGATTACTGTTATTCCTGTATCAAGATCACGAACACTACACCCATCTGATCGAAATATTACTTCGGTTCCATTATCGCACATCTAACTGACACTCAATATATTATGCTTCAAGCCATCAACGTAAAAAACATTTCCAGCCTTGACCTTCTCTTTCAACTAATCAATGCCTTTTCCTTTTATGGCTGCAGGGGTATCGTTTCCAAAAGAAACTTTCTTTCCTTTTTCTAAAGTAGTATATGATTCAATTTTTTCTTTATCACCTGTCATATGCTTCGAACATCCACTGTCGATGTACCATTGATTTTCTTTTCCTTCTGCATATAAAGATATCCCACATCTTTCTGGTTGCGGTTCCTTCATTCTCCATGTTTTGGCACTTGAGGTTTGTTCCTTCTGAGTTGCCTTCCAAAACTTGCTCCTGCATTCAGAATCTTGATGAACAAAATTATTACAAATAGAACATTCAATTTCACTTTCAAGGGCGGAAAAGTGGTTATAGGTCCTCTTCGTGATTGGAGGCATACTTCTTCGTTTTTGCGCTTCTCTAGTCATGATTGTCTTATAGGCAACACATTGAGCTGCTTTGTGACCAAAATTATGGGAAGAAAAATGTTGGCCATTGAAGAAATTCCTGCGACTATCATCCAACCGATTGTAGTTTCTATTGACATCCATTCTTGAAGACAATTGGGAGAATTTTACCTGTGGCTAGTTGTAGCTTTTGTTTGTTCTTAAGGTAACATGTTTTAGAATATTAAATATTACGGAGCAATGGAACACATAAAATATTGCAGAAATATAAACACAGAAAACGCACAAAACAAGAGAGACACAGATATACGTGGTTCACCTAGTTTGGGCTACGTCCACCCCGAACAGCCAGTCCTTCCTTTCTATTATCCAGCAAAATGAAGAGACACAACTGGAACACATAAAATATTACAGAAATATAAACACAGAAAATGCACAAAACAAGAGAGACACAGATATACGTGGTTCACCCAGTTTGGGCTACGTCCACCCCGAACAGCCAGTCCTTCCTTTCTCTCACAGTCTCACCTCTCTGTTTCTCGCTCACACACAAATACACATCTATCTCACAGCCTCAAATACAATCCCTCATACCAAGAGAGGGGTTACCTTCTAGGGAAAAAAACCCTAAACTAAACATAAGTTCTACCGTCAGATCATCCACCTAATAAACGACCCAGATTGAATAGAAATTACTATACTTTTACAAGGCAATTTTACAGTTATTTTTAGCTTCGGGGGCGCTGCCCGTGAAACCCCCCGCCAGGGGGGGGGCTCCCAAAGGTCACAGCCGCCCCCCCTAGACCCCCCCCTATAGTGAATATTCTACAGGCAGCGTTGCCGCCCCCATTTTGAACTGGGGTCCAATGTCGCAGTACTTTTGAATATAGAAGATAATCAGGCTCCACACCCAACAATCTCCCACTTGGAGACTGATTGTAGCAACTCCACGACTGCTCCATTTTCTGGAAAATGACTCCACTTTGGACCTCGCTGTTTCTCATCTTCATCGTCATCCTTGAAGACCAAATGAAACTGAGCATATTCTCAGTTTCTCCTTGGTTACAACTTTTGTTAGCATATCTGTAGGGTTCTGGCTAGTGTGTATCTTTTCCAGCTTCAACTGTCCATATTCCGACACTGATTGTATGAAATGGTACTTGAGCTGTATATGTTTCGTCCTAGAATGAAATGCTGAGTTCTTTGCAAGATGAATGGAACTTTGACTATCACTATATAACGTTCTCATATCATGCTCCTTACCCAATTCACCCATAAACCTTTGTAACCACATCATTTCTTTACTAGCCTCTGTAGCAGCAACATACTATGCTTCTGTTTTTGAAAGTGCAACAACACTTTGGATTTTTGAAACCCAACTAACAGCTGTTCCACCAACAGTGAATACATATCGTGTAGTGCTCCTCCTGTTATCTCTATCACCTGCCATATTTGCATCAACATATCCCTGTAGAGAAATGTTTGAACCACCAAAGCATAATGCTTGATCTATGGTACCTTTCAAATATCTGAGAATCCATTTCACTGCCATCCAATGTTCCTTTTCTGGATTGTTCATGTACCTGCTTACAACTCCCACTGCATGTGCAATATTAGGCCTTGTGAAGACCATTGCATACATTAAGCTTCCAACTACTGATGCATATGGAACTTTAGACATATAATCCACGTCTTCTTGGGTCTTCGGGCACATTTCCTTACTAAGTTTGAAATGGCTAGAAAAAGGTGTACTAATTGGTTTTACATTGTGCATGTTAAATCTTTTCAACACTTTTTGTATGTACTCATTCTGAGACAATGTTAATTTACGATTTTTCCTGTCTTTAGTTATTCTCATACCAAGGATTTGTTTTGCAGCTCCCAAATCCTTCATTGCAAATGAATTTGCCAATTTTCTTTTGAGCACATGTATTTCCTGCATGTTGTTCCTGCAACAAGCATGTCATCTACATACAATAACAATATAATATAGCTGCCATCATTTTGCTTTTTCAGATAAACACAATGATCAGAGTGGCATCTAGTATAACCTTGTTCAGACATAAACTTATGAAATTTTAGATACCACTTCCTTGGAGCCTGTTTTAAGCCATACAAGCTCTTCTTCAACCTGCACACAAGTTTCTCCTTCCCTTTCACTTCATATACTTGTGGCTGCTGCATATATATCTCTTCCTCCAAATCCCCATGGAGAAAGGTTGTCTTTAAATCTAACTGCTCAAGATGCAAATCTTCAACTGCTACTAGACTTAAAATAGTTCTGATTGAAGTCATTTTAACAACAGGAGAAAATATTTCATCAAAATCAATACCTTTCTTCTGTGCAAACCCTTTCACCACAAGTCTAGCTTTGTACCTTTGTTTTATTCCATCTTCTTGCTTCAGCCTGTAAACCCATTTATTCTTCAATGTAGTTTTTCCTGCAGGCAACCTGACTAAGTCCCAAGTCTTGTTATGCATTAAGGAATCCATCTCTTCTTCCATGGCTACCTCCCACTTCTTCCTGCTTTCAACCTGCATTGCTTATTCATAACATTTGGGTTCACCAAAATCAGTCAACAATAAATAATATAATGAAGGAGAGTATCGTTCAGGGGGTCTACTTATCCTGGTAGATCTTCTAACACCACTTTCAGGTGTTTGGGGTGCCTGTTGTAGTTGTGATGGTTGCTGTTGTTGTGGTTGTTGATTATTATTATTTTCAGGCACCTTTATTTTTTCAATGATTTCATCAAGAACTATGTATTCCTTGTTTTCTTTTTCCTGTTTCTTTTCCTGCAATTGATTCTTATACAAGACCTTTTCATTGAATATTACATCTCTGATCCTAATGATTTTGTGATTTTCATAATCATATAAGCGATAACCAAAATCATTAACACCATATCCAATAAAGGTACATTTCTTTGATTTCTCCTCAAGCTTTGTTCTATTTTCTTTATTAATATGGACAAAGGCCTCACAACCAAAAGGCTTTAAAAAAGAGTAGTTTACCTTTTTTCCTGTCCATGCTTCCTCTGGAACACCACCATCCAAGGAACTTGAAGGCCCTCTGTTTATTAGATAAACAACAGTATCTACAGCATCTGCCCAAAATTGTAAAGGCAATCTCATGCACCTTGCATGCTCCATGATTATTCTATTCATCCTTTCTAACACACCATTTTCTTGTGGTGTTCTTGGGACTGTCTTCTCTCTGCAAATTCCATGCTCTGAACAGTACCTATCAAACTCTTTGCTGCAATATTCACCTCCATTGTCTGATCTAAGACACTTCAATTTCTTTCCTGTCTCAATATCAACCAAAGCTTTCCATTTCTTGAAAGTATCAAATACATCAGATTTATTCTTAATACAATAAATCCAAGTTTTTCTAGTTGCATCATCAATAAAGGTAACATAATAACAAGAGCCAGTGAGAGATGATACATGAGTAGGTCCCCATACATCTGTATGCACAAGCTCTAATTTTTTGCTCTTCTTTTCTTTCCCAACTCTAAGAAATCTGACTTTCTTTTGTTTTCCATAAATGCAATTCTCACAAAAGTCCAAATCCACATTCTTCAAACCCGGCAACGAATTCCTTGAGTGAAGAATCTTCATCCCCTTTTTACTCATGTGTCCGAGCCTATGATGCCATAATGCTGCATCTGCTCCTTTGGAAGTTAAAGCATTAACAAAGTTAGAAATACCATTACATAAATACAATGTACCAACCTTTTCGCCTTTTGCTATTACTAGGGCTCCTTTGGTGACCTTCCAAAGTTTATCTGTGAAAGTTGTCACACAACCTTCACCACCTAACTTCTTTGTTAAAATCAGATTTTTCTTCAGATCTAGAACATGCCTTACCTCCTTTAGTTATCCATTGGTTTCCATTCTACTGTTTTACAAGAACCTTACCCATTCCAACAATTTTACAGGGTTTATCATCACCCAAACGGACTTGTCCAAAATCTCCTTGAACATAGTCATGAAAATATTTCCTATCAGGCATGGCATGGAATGAGGCCCCTAAATCTACCACCTAGGAATCAGTAATATTTTCAAAAGAAAGAATCAAAGCATCTTGTAACACCTCACCTATCACATTTGCTTCATGATTCTTTTCTTACTGTGCATCTCCTTCTTTTCCCTTCCGAGATCTACAGTCTTTCTTTAGGTGTCCTTTCTTTCCGCATTTCCCGATGTCTCACCGGAGCTTTTCCGTCACATTTCCTCACTAAGGATAGCACCGACAACATCATCAAACTTTAAAGTACTAGATTCAGAAACAGAGTTACTAATGGCCATTACTAAACCATTCCAACTTTCTAGCAATGAGCATAATAATAACAGATCTCTAACTTCATCATCAAAGTTTACCCCTATAGAAATTAACTGAATTGTAACAGTATTAAAATCATTTAAATGGTCTGCAACAGATCCACCTTCCGACATCTTAATATTAAATAATTGTTTCATAAGAAATACCTTATTTGAGGCCGAGGGTTTTTCATATAGTTTCGCCAACGCCTTAATCAAACCCTCTGTTGTTGTTTCCTTCGAAATGTTGAAGGTGCCGACATTGCGAGGCACAACCATACTGTTCCAAGTGCCTTTCTATCGAGAAGGTTCCACTCTTCATCTGTCATACCGTTGGCATCTTTGTTTTTCTGCCCAATGGTAGGTACAGATCTTTCTGATACAGATAATCTTCCATTTGCATCTTCCATAGTGAGAAGTTTTGGCCATTAAATTTCTCGACCCTAAACTTACCATCTTCCGCCATTGCTCCCACTCAAACGAGGAACCCTTCTTTCCTGCAAGTTTATCAGCCAAATAGACCTTCGGCTCTGATACTAGTTGTTAGAAAATTATATATTACAGAGTAATGAAACACATAGAATATTGCATAAATATAAACACAGAAAACACATAAAACCAGAGAGACACAGATATATGTGGTTCACCTAGTTTGGGCTACGTCCACCCTGAACAGCCAGTCCTTCCTTTCTATTATCTAGCAAAATGAAGAGACACAACCTACATTAGATCCACTGTAATATCCTCTATTTTCTCTCATAGTCTCACCTCTCTGTTTCTTGCTCAAAGAATACACATCTATTACACAACCTCAATATAATGCCCTCATAAGAAGAGAGGGGTTGCCTTATAGGGCAAAAAACCCTAAACTAAACATAAGTTCTACCGTCAGATCATCCGCCTAATGAACGGCTCAAATTGACTAGAAATTACTATACTTTTACAAGGAAATTTTACATTTGTTTTTAGCTTCGGGGACGTTGCCCCCGAAACCCCCGCCGGGGGACCGCTGGCCCCTAGACCCCCTAGCCGGGGGGGATCGCCCCCCCCCCCAAACCTGTGGGGGGAATAAGTCCCCCCCGCACCCCCCCGCATGGAGGGGTGTACAAACTTCATGGGGTATACATCTAGATGAAACAAAGACCTCTAAATAATCATGCTCCACACCCAACACATAATTTCAAAAAGAGATATTTTTGGAGTTAGTCGAGAGTGAAAACCCACCATAGAACTCAAACAAGTTGGACCACGCATAAGAGAACTGAGTAGAGCTATGAGGCCATGAATTACCTAAAGTAGTGCATGTTTGATATCCATAATTGTCTATCTTGACCACGACCTAGGGGACCATAAGCAGCGAAGACTGAATGCAAGAGCCATAGATGTGCATACCATGAGCCACTGAATGCAAGAGCCACAAACCCATATTGTGCATGCCACGGACCACAAACCCAGGTTGTGCATGCCATTGGCCACAACATCGAATCCGGTTGTACATGCCACAAGCCACTAAATGCAAGAGCCATGTACTAGTGATTGCAGGAGCCACGAACCTTTGGGATACAACCCCATGATACGACCAACCACTAGCAAGCCCGACATGACATAAATCATGCCCCACAATGGGATTGAAGTGAAGCGTTGATACTACGAACAACTCTTGAATTACCCTAAGAATGAGGAACCGTACCAATTGGGTCGAAGCTAAACACAAATGTGGATGACAAACTAGTGGAAACAAGGACAATGTCAAATGTGAAGGCATGCTTGAGAGGGGGACGCTTCAGATAAATATTCACACCAAAATTAAGCAGGAAAGCTTGTGAGAAAGGTAAATTAGCAGTGGAAGATAAGCAGGTCGACACAATTCCCATACTAACCATGAAAATTCATTTGGAGAAAGAGTGTCAAATAACAAATGTAGATCCACTGATATTATCCAAGCTTGAGAATGATAGTGAATTCCTACGGTTGCTCCAACCAGTGAATGCATGAATGTAACGATGAAAACCAACATGACTGCCTGTAATCCACAAGAAAAATCTCAAAATAAAGATGGTGATGCCATTATGAGGTTGCAGGGGCATATCTAAGGGAGGAATACACCATCGAATAATGATGGGGTCTGTCACACACATGAGAAGGCCTTCCTTGGCATGATACCTAGCCTTTATGAGATTGCATGCCTAAGAGAACTCATGTAACATGCCCCTCCCCACATTTACCTAATTTTACAAGCCCTTCAGGTACATGTGAAGCAGGGTGCTACTATGACATGACCCATCCTCATAGTTTAGTTAAGGAAGTGGGGCCTACAATTGAGGCTTACTGACCTTCCTCAAGAACCAAAAATCACTCAAAAACTAAACAACCACCCCAGGTAACCAATCCCTAAGCTTGAACCTTTTTTCTTTAACCTATACTTATAATTGCACGCTTGACATTGCATGCATGTGGTTGTGAGCCTCCAATCGCACTCATAAGCCTTGCTCCATGCGGTTATGACCTCAGATCTCTAGTTATGTGCTTGCGGTCCCGAGATCTGAGCCATGTTTCTAGGCTAGCCTCCAGATCACTGCCTAGAACTTCCTGTAACTTTCCATAATCATATTTCTCATAACGACAATGCTAATCATTCAAACTTGAAGCCAAAACTTGACCTAGACTAACTAGAGCACACTAGACATTTCGTCAAACATATGATAAACATGTAAGCTATAGGTCATGAATGCATATTTGAGTATAAATCTTTGAATTTTGTCTGAAAATCACCGAGAAAGTCTAATTCCTTCTAAATTAGTTGCAACCACACTAGTTAGTCCATGCATTCATCAACCATTCATTAACTTATCAAAGTATGACAAGAGCCATAATTAGATCACATCTTAAATTATGCTTATAACTATATTGTTAACCATGACAGAACAAACGTCAAAGCAACATAATAACATGTAAAAATGCTCATAGATCACAATAGAAATCTCATTAATATATGCAAAATCCAACCAAATTAGGGACTTCCACATATCATTTGACCATAGATTGAGTTGAACAAATATTTCTTTCGACCAATCACACTCATGGCATATTTCAAGCATGAATGTGGGATCTCATGGATAAACCAAGACATAAACAACCAAGGGAATCGAAAGTTTAAATCACCTCCACTCTCAAACTACTGCGATCTCACCTAAACCGGTCCCAAGATCACAAAACCAAACCAAGCTTGGATGCCTTGGAATTATTCACCATACCTTGCAGAATTTTCTTGTCTCCAACCACCTGTCAAGGGAATCCCAGAGAAAACCATCTCCACCTCCAACTCTTGGGAATTTTCCTGAGACCACCTCACCTAGTTCCAAAACCTTTCAACAATCTAAAGATCAACCAAGAAATGAAGCTCATCACACCATAGCTATCAAGAAATGGAAAGGTAAGACTGAAACCACTTTCAAACCCAACAAAACCCATGCCAATAAAAACAAATGAACCAAATAAATAAATTCGTGAACCATGCATTCACACCTCAACTAGGAAATCACACATGCAACCTGTTACCTAAAAAATCTTCCTGTTGAAGTTGTTGATCCAATCTTCTCCTTGCTTCCTTTTTCCTTCCTTTGCTTGATTTCTTGCTTTCTCCTCTTGGTTCTCTCTCTCCCTAAAACTAACTCCAAAGCCAATCTGACAAAAGCTGTGAACTGGTTTTTTGAAGCCTTTTTATTATTCATGTCTCCTTTTTCTTCATTTCCCTTAATTTTCCTTCTAATTTCCTTAGCATGAAAATTTGTGTCTCTTCACCTCCTTTTTCTCCTATTTTCCTTTATTTTCATAAATAAATATCAATTAATTCCTCTTTGCCTTGTTCAATGCCTTTGCCAATTTCTATAACCATTAATGAACTGAAAGTGATGGCCACTATAGTGCGTTTCCCAAAATTCAGCTTGCAATATGTGTCTGATGACCTTGGTCTTATTTTTCCTTTATTAACCTTTATTACATGAAATTTAACCTGGGGTTGTTACAAACCCCTCCCCCTTAGGGGAACACCATCCTCAGTGTTCTATGACACCTATGACAAGCAAATTGTTGAAAACAAAACATACTGCCAATGGAACTTTATAACATAGATCAATACGATATTTACAATGAAAAACTACTACAAACCATGATCAACATAACACCATGACAATCATACTGCTTATTGGAGCTTTATAACACAACTCATTGTGGTTTCTACAACCATACACATATATACATGCATATACCAATACTCAGTTTCTTGACGCAACATATAATGAAGGATACAGAGCCTGCATCTCATCAACCATCTCCCATGTGGCTTCATTAGGCCCAAAGTGATTCCACTGCACTTGAACTTGCTCCATTTCTCGATTCCAAAGCATGAGTTATTTCCGTTGCAATATGTATTGTGTTTCTAGCTAGAATTCTCCCTCTAGTTCCACCTACAATACAAACTAGTTAATCACATGATTAACGTCTTGCACATATCCCTTAAGCAATGAAACATGGAAAACATCATGGACTTTCATTGTCGGAGACAATGCAAGTCTATAGATCACTGGTTCAATCCTCTCAAGGATCTCAACAGGCTCGCAATACCAAGGTGCCAACTTAACACACAATCTAATCCTCAAGGAGATCCTCTTAGGCTTGATGTGAAAGTACACATGCCCCCCAACTTGAAACTCCTTAAATTCGATGTTTTGATCCACATAACTCTTATTCCTGTCCTATGCCACCTTTAGATTCCTTTTGATAACCAACATTTCATGTTCCATCTCTTCCGACATGTCTGGTCCAATCAGCACCCTGTTCACTGGATCACTCCAGCTGATATGAGTATTACAACTCCACCCATATAGAACCTCAAATAGATTCATATTCAAAAACTCTTGATACCCATTTCTATAAGAAAATTCCACTAGTGGAAGATACTCCTCCCACTCCCTCTATTAATTCATGACATACATCCTCAACATATCCTCAAGAATCTTGTTAACACTCTTTATATGTCCATTTGTCTGCGAATGATAAGTCGAACTAAAAGCCAACTCTATTTGCAAACCTGCAAACAACTCCTTTCAAAACCTATAATTGAACTTGGCATCTTTGTCTGATATGATCTTATGAGGAACACCACGCAACCTCACAATATCCCTGATGATCTACCTCACTAGTTGAATTAGTAGACTTAAATACAATGATGTGAGCTACCTTACTTAAATTGTCAACCATAACCATGATGGAATCATGCTGCTTTGATGTCCTCGGAAAACCTGTAATGAAGTCCATGGAAAAGACCTCCAATTTCCACTCTGGAATCAGAATGGGCTGTAATGAAACACCTGGATGCTTACACTCTGCTTTTACTTGCTAACAGTCCAAACATCTAGCAACAAACTCAGCCACCTATTTCTTCAAGTTCGGCTAATGATAAAACTTCTTAACTGTTGTCAAAGCCTTTTGATATCTCGATTGAGTTGAATATGACTTGACATGAAATTATCTCAAGATAAGCTTCTTGAGCTCATTGTCATCTGACACATTAATCTTGTTCCTGAATCTGACCAAGCCATCTATTGTGAGATGATACTCCTCATCCCTATTGCGTTTACCCTGTTGTTGTAACCTTGCCTCAACTGTTGATACATATCATCATGTTGTCATTCCGGCAAGATCCGCTCCTACAAGTTGTCCCATAAGAACTCATTAATGCAATGCGATTCACCTGCACTCTCCTACTAAGAGAATCTGCAACCTTGTTCTCCTTTCCCCTAATGTAGCTAATCTCAAATTCAAAATCACTAAGAGTAGCTAACCATCTATCTTGCATGGCATTCAAATTAGGTTGTTCAAACAAGTACCTAAGTCCACTATGATCACTAATCATAATAAACCTCCTTCCAAGAAGATAATGTCTCCACATCTTCAAGGCATGAATGATAAATTCCAACTCAAGATTGTGAGTCACATAGTTTTTCTCATGCTCATTCAACTTCCTTGACTCATAGCATACCAATTTTCCTCCCGACATCAATACTCCATCGAGTCCTCTCTTTCAAGCATCTATACATATCACAAAATCTTTATCTGGATATGAAATCCTCAAGACTAGAGTATTTGTAAGCAAATGCTTCATATGCTCAAAGCTAGTTACACACTCTTAAGTCCATTCAAACTTCTTTCCTTTTCTCTACAAAGATGTAATAAGATAGGCAATCCTTGAGAAGTTCCTAATAAACCTCTTGTAGTAACCTGCTAGTCCCATGAATGATCTGACCACATCCACGTTCTTGGTCTATCCACTCCATGATAGCTTTGATATTTTCTAGGTCTAGTGTTATACCTTCCTTGGAAACAACATGTCCCAAGTAATGAACTTTAGTTTGAAAGAAACTACACTTACTAAAATTGGCATACAATTGATGCTCTCTCAACAATATTAACACTGTTGCTAGGTGTTTTGCATGCTCTTCATCATTCTTAGAATATATCAATATATCATCAATGAACATTATCACAAACTTGTCCAGATAATGATGCAACACACTATTCATCAAACACATAAAAGTAGTTGGAGCATTAGTAAGACCAAATGAAACCACTACAAAATCATAATTCCCATACCTCGTACAAAATGCAGTTTTGTAGATGTCCTCTTCTTTGATGCGTACCTAATGATATCCCGATCTCAAGTCAATCTTTAAGAACATTGTTTCTCCCTTCAACTGATCAAACAAGTCATCAATCTATGAGAAAGGATACATGTTCTTGATAGTCACCTTATTCAACTGCATGTAATCAATGCAAAACCTAAGAGTACCATCTTTCTTCTTCACAAACAATAAGGGTGAACCCAAAGGAAACACACTTGGTTTAATGTATCCCTTATCGAGCATTTCCTTAAGTTGCAACTTCAATTCCACCAACTCTAGAGTGCTCATCCTATAAGTTTCCTTTGATGTTGGTGTTGCTCCTAACATCAACTCAATAGAAAAATCGACTTCCCTGTGATGTGGTAACTCTGAAATCTTTGTTGGAAATACATCTTGAAATTGTTGAAAAACTGGATACCTCTTCAAGACTTCAACATCCTCAACATCCTTTCCTTTGTCACTGGAAACATGAATTGCAAATAATACACATCCTTTCTTTCAATTGCGCTTAGCCTACATAGTTGTAACCATTCTCATTGATGTAGGCTTCTTATTTCCTTGCAAGATTCTCTTCTCTCTATCATCATCGAAGCACTCAATATCCTTCTTGTAACAATATACCTTAGTCTTGTGAAGGTACAACCAATCCATATCGAAAAGCATGCTATATAAACCCAATGGAAGCACATTTAAATGTGTTTTTGTAGGCATACCATTTAGCTCAAATACAAAAAGCTTTCACCCACTGATGAACTCTCTTCTTGGCCCATGTAGCCAACTACAACAACCAAGATTCTGCATGCACTTATTACTCAAGCCACACTTATCAACTAGGTCGGGATTAACATAACTATAATTAGATCTAGGATCAATCAAAATGGAAACAACTCGATCATAAATCTTACCTTCCATCTCAGTAATGGACGTCTGATGATCTTCCTGCCTACTATCAAGTGTTGCATACATTAAAGGAATGCTATGACCAACATCCTCAACTGTCCGCACCTCCTTGGCACTATAGATATGAGGTTTGCTACCCTGGTACAACGAAAAATCCTTCTTGTAATGATCTTTGCCACAAATACAACACTGCAACAATTCTCTGCCACTACCCTTATTTTGTTGCTCTCCAGGCTAAGGTCCATGTCCCTTCTCAACTGCCTTAAACTTCTTGTAACGAGCCATATTTTCTTTCTCACCTACATCTTCAGGTCTTTCCCGCTTCTGAGGCCATTTTCCTTTGGTCTTGTCATTACCTTTCCAATCACACTTAGGCTCAATCTTGCATTTTGAATGCTTGTAACAATGATTCCAAGGCTCATCATACTCAATTCGATACTTGAATGCTAATGGATTTCCACTGATGAACCTTTGAACCGCCATCTTCTGATCCTTAAGATAAGGCACATACCTCAACAACTCCATAAACTTATTCACGTACTCTTCGTTTGTCATAGTCCCAATCTTTAGCTCATAGAACTGCTTAACCTTTCCATCATAATATCTCTCTGATAAGTACTTTTTCCTGGAGAGTCTCTTAAACTCATGCCAAATCAACTCCTTTATCCCAATGCCTCTAACACACTTCACATATTCCCACCAGATATCTATCTTTCCCTTGAGACTAAAAATAACTACCCTGGCATTCATCTTCTCTATATAGTCATGCAGCTCGAAGAACTTCTTCATCCCAAGTAGCCAAGCTTCTACATCTTCTGGTTTCTTCATCTCTCCATTAAATGTAGGAGGTTTGGATTTCTTGAACTCATATAGAAAGTATCCCTTCTCACTCTTCCTGTAAGGGTGATAGAGATCATGACCATAATGTTTATCTAAAATAGAACTAGGATTAAACCCACAACCACTACCTCTCCTGTCAGGTGCACCCATCCATCTATCACCTCTGACCATGTCATCCTTATCCAACCTGTGCCTTGATCAAGACCTGATACCATATGCCCCATTATTCCTTTCCTCCTGTCCATAGCTAATTCTTATTTGTCCCTATCTCTGCAAATCTGATAATCTCTCAAGGATCATTGCATTAACCTTGACGTGATTTTCTTGAGCCTTGGCAAGCCTTTCCTGTGACTAAATTATCCTATCATTATCTGCCTTGCAACTCCTAATTTCTTCCTTTAGACTTCTCAAGGTATCTTCTATGTAAGGAGAATATTGTTCCCCGTGCTTCTCAGTTGATATATAAGGAGAGTCACATGAACTATAATCCACCATTTTTCTCGTCATCTTTGATCTTCTTCTTCCTACAAACATACCATGTCAGATAAACCAAATATAAACATAATGAAACATGCCTTAGTGAAGTTCAGAGGAGGCTATCTTGTCTACACAAATTAGTCTAAATTAGCATTATATATATATATATATATATATATATATATATATATATATATATATATATATATATATATAATGACACCATCGTATCAACATCATACATGATAACATAAATTGTACATTGACTATATACATGAAAACCATAACCACTACAATGCATTCCTACGACTGAAATGCACGCATAAAAATCACATCCCGCCCATCCAATCCAAGTATTTGAACCTAGAAACTCTGATACCAATTTGTAACACGCCCCTCCCCACATTTACCTACTTTTAGAAGCCCTTTCGGGTAAAAGTGAAGCAGAGTGCTACTATGACATGACCCAACCTCCTAGTTCTAGTTAAGGAAGTGGTGCCTACAACTGAGACTTACTGACCTTCCTCTAAAACCACAAATCACTCATAAGTTGAACAACCACCCCAGTTAACCAATCCCTAAGTTGAAACCTTTTCTTTTCCTAACCTAGACATATAACCGCACCCTTGACATTGCCTACATGCGGCTGTGAGCCTCCAAACACACTCACAAGCCTTGCTCCATGTGGTTATGACCTCAAATCTCTAGTTTTGTACCTGCAGTCTCGATATCTAAGCCACCTTTCTATGCTAGCCTCTAGACCATTTCCTAAAACTTCATGTAACTTTCCAGAACCATATTTCTCATAACGACAATGTTAATCAGTCAAACTTGAAGCCAAAACTTGACCTACATTGACTAGGACACACTCGACATTTCGTCAAACATATGATAAACATGTAAGCTACAAGTCATGAATGCATATTTGAGTATAAATCTTTGAACTTCATCTGAAAATAACTGAAAAGGTCTAATGCACTCTCAAGTAGCTACAATCACACTAGTTATTCCATGCATTCATCAACCATTCATTAACTTATCAAAGCATAACAAGAGCCATAGTTAGAGCACATCTTAAATCATGCTTATCACTAGCATATAGTGTTAGGTCCCTATAATACTAGTGATTCCCCCATTCTATTGTCAATGTAGCCCTCATTGTTATTATTGTGCCCCTATTGTCCCCATATTGTTATTAGTGTGCCCCATAGAAGCCCACTATTGTTATTGTTGTGCCCTTATACTATTATTGTTATGTCGGCTTTGATTATATTGTGACCCCTTAGACTCCTATATATAGAAAGGAGGTTTAGTCATTTGTATCATCCAAGAATTGTTCATTTGTGTAATGTAAAGGAGGTTTCCCCCTCGAAGAGGTTGATTCTGAATTCGTTGATCTATATTTTTTTGTGAGCTGGTTCATAACATTTGGCATTAGAGCTTTGGATTCTAGGGTTTCGCTGCTCCAAACAGATCATTGTCACATTTTCGCTATAACTTTTTCTCTGCGCCGTTTCAGAAGCTTTAAAAACCCATTTGAGATGAAATCTAGACGATCCTCGGGTCTGAATTTCAGATCTTGTATCTCTATATTTTCGGAGATATGATCTAAGGAAGTTAGGGTTTTTGCAGGCTCCTGAATTACATCCCAAATAGGTGACCCTAGGAAAATCATCATAACTTTCTCTCTTAGTATCAGATTGAAATTTCGTAAGAAGTTACAAAAAGAGGACGGATTGTAGTTTTTTGTGCATAGTTTCTAGGTCCAGAGGTTGAAACAGTGACACATGGAACTTCATACAAGTTCACTCTACTAAAAAAGTGTATAATCAAGTCATCTTGGGAGATTGGGCATAACTCTTTCTTGGAGAATCCAATTTCGATCCGACTGGTGGCGTTGGAAATAGGATTCAAAGGGCTACCACAGTTCGCAATTTCAAACCTTAGATATTCGATATTTCAGAGATACATCAGATTAAATATCGAGCTCCTACAAAGTGAAAAAATGTGTGTAGTTTTTTTTTTAAATTTTGCATAAGTTTGGTTTGAAAAATTAGTTTGAAAGAATTCAAAGGGCATAGCAAAGCATAATTATCATTAATTGATGCCCCGAAGAAAGAAAATGGAAACACCTAGTAAGCAACCTGAAAGTTTTAGCATGAATCATGAAGAAGAGGAAGAAATGCAACATGATATATTAAAATTACGAGACTAAGTGCAACAAAATTCACTCTCATAAAAAGTAACAGAAGCTAAAATGGATGGTTTAAAGAAAGGCGTGGAAGCTAAGATGGATGGCGTGGAAGATAAGATGGATGGTTTAAAGAAAGGCATGGAAGCTAAGATGAATGGCATGGAAACTAAGATGGATGGTTTAAAGAAAGGCGTGGAAGCTAAGATGAATGAGGTGGAAGCTAAGATGGAAGGAAAATGGAAGATTAAGACATATTTGACAAAGTTTCTACAAGAAATGTTTACTAATGGTGAAAGGGTAGTAAAGAAAACTCATGATGAGAACAAAAGAAATGTTAATCATGATTTCATAGACTCTAATGTTGTATTGAAGACCGACCATGTTCCAAAAATCGGTATGAGGAAGTTTGATGGCAAGGATCCCGAAACATGGATACTATAGTTGGAGCAATTTTTCGATCTCCATAATGTGCAAAACACATAAAAGATACGTATTGCAACTTTATATTTGGAACCGAATTAGTTTGTATGGTATCGATGGCTTTGCTCTCATAAACAAATTGTCACTTGGGAATTGTTTACGAAAGAAATGATAGCACATTATGAGGATACAAAAAGCAACACCTTTTTTAGCCAATTGATAAGTCTCAAACAA
>APFE031095343.1:0-23107 GCA_000404065.3 Pinus taeda | reverse complement strand
AATGGTGACCCTACCTAATGGGAAGACACTTCAAGGTAAAAATGGATCATGATAGTCTTAAATACTTTTTAGAACAAATATTATCTTCAGAAGAGCAACAACAATGGGTCACAAAGATGTTGGGTTATGACTTTGAAATCATCTACAAAAAAGGGAAGCAAAGTGTTGTGGCAAATGCACTCTCAAGAAAGGATGAGGATGTGGAAGCATTGCTTTGCGCCATTTATATTATCCAACTAGATTGGATAAACAAAGCAAGGGATGAATGGAAGAATGATAAAGAAGTGTGGGCACTCATTCAAAAGATACAACAAGATCCCATTACATATGATACATTTAGCTGGAAAAATGATCAGTTATGGTACAAAGATCACTTATACCTATGTAAGAATTCCCAACTCAAACAAAATATTATTATGGAATTGAACACTTCTTGTTTCTGGGAAATTAGTGTCTTTTCGATCTGCTAGTCCCACTAAGATGGGTAGCTATCTTAGAAACAAACAATCAAAGAAAATTGTGATTTCCTTTATGTATGATAGATAAGAGAGAAGCAAAGAGTACCAACCTGAATCTTCCGCTTGGCTCCTTGCTTGTTTCCTCTCTCCCTTGATAGAGCTTGCCACTTCTCTCCTACTTGTCCCGCTTCAAAGAACACCTGTAGAGACAAAGTAACAAAACACCATCAAAGCATCTCGATCTATAATATCATAAACAATGCAGAATCAAAAATACATTGACCATACAATTGCATTCACAAATAACAAGATTCACAAATACACGATTGAATGGAGGAAAACTCAAAGAACTTTATTAATAGTAGAAATAAAAGAGAGGATTACAACCCAACTGTCTGATCCAGCGTCATACTCCCAGCATCAAAGCTCTCTTCACCTCATGAAAAGCAAGATCACCCAACAATACAATGTTCCTTCTCAAAGAGAAACCAATAACACTTCGTTACAAATTACAAAATTCCAACCCTTAGATCTCTTAGATGAGGGATCCATATATAGATGTCTTGCAAGGGTGTGAGTTAGCTCTGAGTTTCTGATTAGTGTCATTCCACTGTTAGTTCTTGGTTCCACTTGGAGATTTCATTGATCTCTTACTCATCCATGGGCGAATTCAGAGAGGCAAGTGTCATAGGAGAAGTTTCTAGAAGATTCCATGAGAATCCACTTAGCAAACTGTCTCTACCATTTGTCTATTCTCGCTCATCACATCCCACAAAAGGCTCTTTCAGTATGCATTGCACCTGGCTAGTGTAGCAGCCAATATGCATCGCACTTTGAACATGGAGCAACCAGTATGGTCCAGTTTTGGCCAGTTCTGAGTAGTTTTTCAGGTGGAACTTCAGGGAAATGATGTAATAAGTTGACCATGATCCTTTAGGGTATGAAACAACACTTTTCGGGGTTAAAGAGCCCTTGGTTTATCGACATATATGATTGGGGTTGCAGTGCCCAAATATGTCTATAACACTTCTCCCTTAGGAGGGCACTCAATATTTTTAAGAATTTAGCATAGGGTTAAGAAGGTTTTTTTTTGGGATGGCCTTAAATCGGATATTCAAAAGTTTGTGGCAGAATGTTTGGTTTGCCAACAAAATAAAGTTGAAACAATTAAGACCCCAGGTCTATTACAACTTTTATCCATTCCAAGCCAATGTTGGGAGGAGGTTTCAATGGATTTTATCACATGTTTACTCAAGTCTGAAGGAAAGAGTGTCATCATGGTGGTAGTTGATAGACTTACCAAGTATGCACACTTTTGTGCATTAACTCATCCATTTAAAGCCAATACAATTTCTATTGCATTTATGGAAACAATTCGAAAGCTACATGGAAACCCAAAGATTATTGTAAGCGACAAAGATCCCATTTTCACAAGAAATTTTTGGACAAAATTATTTTCTTGTCTTGGTACTCAGTTAGCTCATAGCTCATCTTATCATCCTCAATCTGATGGGCAAACTAAGATAATAAACAAATGTTTGGAAGGATATATTTGTTGCTTTGTCTTTGATAAATAGACACAATGGGTCAAATGGTTGCCTCTGGCTGAATGGTGGTATAAGACTTCCTTCCATACTGCAACAAAAATGACCCCATTTATGGCACTTTATGGATATCATCCACCATCCATCACATCATATTTAAGAGAAAATTCTAAGGTTCAAGTAGTGGAAGATCACATCAAGCATCAACAACAAGTTCTCCAACTCTTAAAGGATAACCTCACTTTGGCACAGAATAGAATGAAGCAATAGGCATATCAACATCGCAACGAAAGAAGTTTTGATGTAGGTGACTGGGTATTCCTACGGCTACAACCATATAAAAAAATGTACCTCAAGCAAGCTAAGAAGGATGATAAATTATCACCAAAGTATTATGGTCCATACAAGGTGTTGCAAAAGATTGGTACTATGGAATACAAATTGGACCTTCCTGTAGCTTCTCGAGGGCACCCAATTTTCCATGTTTCATGTTTAAAGAAGGTTATAGGTGACATGCTCCCAGTTTAAACAATATTGCCAGAACTTGATGAGGAAGGAAAAATCATATTGGAACCTGAAGCAGTCACAGAAACAAGAACTCGACAGCTACGAAATCAATCAATTTCAGAGTATCTCATCAAGTGGAAGAACTTACTCGCTGAACATTCCACATGGGAGGGTGAGAATTTTATACATAAGCCTCCATAACTACTCAAGAATTTAGGACAACACTTGTTTGAAGGAGAGGGGCATGTTAGGTCCCTATAATACTAGTGATTCCCCTATTACTATTGTCATTGTAGCCCTTATTGTTATTATTGTGCTACTATTATCCCCACATTGTTATTAATGTGCCCCATAGAAGCCCACTATTGTTATTGTTGTGCCCTTATAATATTATTGTTATGTTGGCTTTGATTATATTGTGACCCCTTAGACTCCTATATATATAAAGGAGGTTTAGTCATTTGCATGATCCAAGAACTGTTCATTTGTGTAATGTAAAGGAAGTTCCCCCTTGAAGATGCTGATTTTGAAGTCGTTGATCTATCTTTTCTATCTTTTTGTAAGCTAGTTCATATTATATAACCAAATTATTAACCATAATATAACATGCATAAAAACAACATAATAACTGGTACAAATACTCATAGATCATAATATAAAAATATCTCTCATTAACATATGCAAAAGCCAACCAAGTCAGGGACTTCCACGTACCATCCAACCATAGATTGAGTTGAATCAAATATTTCTTTAAACAAATCACCCCCTTGCCATATTCCAAGCATGAATTTGGGATCTCATGGGATAAACCAAGACATGAACAACCAAGGGAATCCATAGGTTGAGCCACTTCTACCCTCAAACTACCGCGATCTCACCTAAACCGGTTTTGAGATCACAAAACACCAAGCTTGGATGCCTCAGAATTCTTCACAATACCTTGAGGAACTTTTCTGTCTCCTCCCACCTATCAAGGGCTTCTTGAAGAAAAGCATCTCCACTCCCAAACTTTGGGAATTTTCCTGATACCACCTCACCCGGTTCCAAAGTCTTTCAACAATCCAAAGCTCAACCAAGAAATGAATCTTATCACACCATGGTTATCCAGGAAATAGAAAGGCAAGGCTGAAAACACTGTCAAATCTGACAAAACCCATGGCAATAACAATAAATGAACCAAATAAACAAATGAATGAACCATGCATTCACACCTCAGCTAGGAAATCACACATGTAACTTGTTATCTGCAAAATCTTCCCGCTAAAGTTGTTGATCCAACCTTCTCCTTACTTTCCTTTTCCTTCCTTCACTTTCTTGCTTGCTTGCTTTCTTCTCTTGGTGCGCCCTCTCTCTCTCTCTCTCTCTATGGAACTAACTCCAAAACCAAACTGACAAAAGCTGTGAACCGGTTCTTCAAAGCCCTTTTATTATCATGTCTCATTCTTCTTCATTTTCCTTCTAATTTTCTTAACATGCAAATATGTGTATCTTCACCTCCCTTTTCTCGTATTTTCCTTTATTTTCATAAATAAATGTCAATTAATGCCTTTTTTCCTTGGCCAATGCCTTTTTCAATTTCCATAACCATTAATAAACTGAAAGTGATGCCCATTATAGTGTTTTTCCCAACATTCAACTTGGAATACATGTCCAATGAACTTGGTCTTATTTTGCCTTTCGTAACCTTTATTACATGAGCTTTAACCCGGAGTTGTTACAACTCACACATAGAGACTATTAAGACTGTAAATGCTCACTTTACCTGGAATTTAATGATTTGTACCTTGGCTTGGATGAAGGTGCATGACAGGCCAGATGACTTGAGCATCGAGAAGGTGCGATCATGTTTATGATGTCAGGCTTAGATCATCACCCACAGTTGGGGAGGAAGGAACTAATAAATTGAGACGTCTATATATTTACAATTTTACTCCTACGTAAATAATGGCGGGAACTAACTCCTGGTAAGTATATTTGTTTACATTTTATTCCTATATATTTTTTTTCAATGCAAAGACTTGCTTAAATTATGGTGGGAAGTAACCGATGATAAATATTTTATTTACCTAAGTATAAACTATTTTTAAAGATTATTTTTGAATGGTTTTATTGCAAAAGTAGCCTTGCTAGACTGTGGATCAAACTAAAAACCCATGATTAACGTCATACAATAATTTAAATAAAATGGTACTAACTAACTATTTCTTGATATTGTGTTTTATCAAACATATAATAAATCTCATGAAATGCATTAGACATTATATTTAATAGCATTGGACATCATATTAGAAGCTTATGATCTTCTTCACCCTGAAATAGTAAACAATTTTATAATTTTGAAATAAATCAAAATTGTAGCAAATCTTTCTTATTTCACATGTGCATAGGGAAAGAGGAATACATGTCCCTGAATAACTTTTTTGTGACATTTAACATATCCTTTATATCCATTGCATTACATATTTCCCAATCATAACTACGTGGCACACAAATATCTAAGTATGTCAAAATAAATAATAAATCCAAATTCCACAAACAACAGTTGAGTATTTAGAATTATGAATTCATAAATATTAATATTAATATCTAAAAGATATTCAACCTAATCAAAAGGGCCATAAAGCATGAGTCATTTAAATAAGATTTAAACGGAGCCAAAATTATAGAATTCAACATCATCACAACAAATACTATGTCACATATATCTGAATTTTTTTATTAGCACCACCTTATTTTGAAAAATAAATGTGAAAGAAAAAGGAGAATATTACTTGTTTAAATTTGTTTCATGTCAAATGTCGATTTAGCTCCAATTTCCATTACCTCCTCATTTTAGTACACCACCCTGTGATAGGTTTTTGTCTAGCCATGCCATGATCTTGGATATGGAATCACGAAGAAAAAAAAAAGTGAAAATCAAAATGGGGTGCACCACTGCAGACATATACAATTCGACCATAGTTAAATGGGAAAAATGAAGAAATTTGAAGGTACCAATACAAGAATGAAACTTGAAAACAAATAAAAGAAATATGAACAGAGCAATATAAGAAAGAGTCCCGAAAACAAATAAAATAGAGTTGGAAATAAAGACAAGGGAGATGACAAATTATAAATGGAGTTGCTTATTTTTGTGAATAGACCAAACATGGCTTTATTGTTTTATTGTGATGATGGTGATAAACATATGTCAATGGTCCAAGTTATGGTACAAGATAATGGAAAATAATTATTCCAACTAAAAACTTATTTAATATTGAAAAATGTTACACGAATAGGTTGTTATATCAATTATAACATGAGCGATATAGCAAAATTGAGTCTCTTGACGTTGCCTTTGATTGTTGTAGTGATGGTGAAATGAAAGAGAAACATAAACAAAATATAAAAGTCAGACTTCTTCGCAGTTTGTCAATAAGCTCGCCTCTGCAAATTTTGTGGCTTCTCACAATATGCTCCATATATCCCAAAAGGTAAGATACGCTGGCCATGATTGAAAAACAATAGTGTGGAGGAAAACCAAAGAATAGGAGGTCATTATCAAGTTTTACAAATTTGGTTTTAGAGATGCTCCTTTCTCCGTTCCACTTAGTCTCAATGTGATGTAATTACATCCTTCACTCCATTAGACTAGACTTGGGCTAACAATACATCCATGTCGCCCACCAGTGTGAATTGAAAGCAATTGGTTGAGAACCTAATTGAGAAGGATGAGAGGAGGTATGATGAATATGGAGACCAGGGAATCATCTTGCCCCTCTCTCCCTTATACGTCTTATAGTCTAAAAACATTCAACCATATATCTCTTGGTGCCTAGTCATCTATGATTTTTTATGACTTGCAATGCAACCCTATTTTGAGGTGTAAGAGCCTGTCACCTATGATGCGCTTGCTGCTTGGGTTGGGCAGTGTTGGGAGGCTTGAAGGTTTCAACATCGCGATTGTCTAGCAGTTTCCACCAACAAATTTGTTGACAGTTCCCTTGGGGGCTCTGCACATGATCTAAATGCTGGATTTCAGTGAGGAGTTACTGCTCTTCCACATTTAATATCTAATTTGAATTATTAGGCACAATCCTCCACATCGTTGGCCCAGTCGGGAGAGATTTTCTCATCAGAGGACACAACAACAAGGCTGGCATAAGCCAATCAGATTTGACAATACGTGTCATCAATGGATTCACTATGGATAGACACTGAAGGTAGGTGTGGGAATTCCCCCTTATAAAACACCTTCGGGGTAAATATGTAAATTTAGTTATTATAATTTTTCAACTTTTAAAAATTTTGATTAGACAATTTTTTGTTATAGAAAAACAACCAACAAAAATATACCAATTTTTTATTTATTAATAAACATGTTATTTAAAATAATTGTAACTTCTATTATCAAAACAAAATATTATACAATAGCAGTGAAATTTTACATATTGAAATACATTTTTTGACCAAACTGTCTCTAAACATGATTTGGATAGTCCCCCAGGATCTAATTTTAAGGAGTTATGGTTGGGCTAAGATTTTACACAAAGAGACATCTCAAATCCGATACCTAGATCCCTTAGACAAATTCAAAATTGAATATATTGCTAACTATGACATCCATGACCTTCTTCTAAGAGGTGGATGTCCTTCTTTAAATTTTAGTTCTTTATTAGGGTTTCTTCTACATTGTCATTCATGGCTAGTTCAGTGGGAAGGGGTTTGATTCCTCTTTTAGTCATATTGTGTCAATAGTTTGTAGGAATGCACGATCGGTCAACAATTCCTCCCAAACTCCTCTTCATCTGCTTCCTTTACAAATCTTAGCTAGAGGAAATGGTGAATTTGTTCAATAAGAGAAGATCATTGTTTTTATTAACCCCTGTTGCAAGCATATATTCATCAATGTTAACTTGGCTAAAAGAATGCAAGTTCTTGCACAACGTACTCAAAGCACACTGGTTGAGAGTGAGACTATTGAAATATTTAAATCTTTAAATATTACAATGGATATAAATGTATTGCACTCATATTTTTATGCTATAGATATAGATGACATGAATATTGTTTTAGAATATCCTCGGATGGACTCAGTTGGTATGATTAATATTAATGTACAAATAAGTTTTTGAAACTTGCACACAAGAAAAAGAAAATTGTTTTGCATGATATTTCTCATACTAAATAATAAGGGCCCTAGAAGTCACCTAAATAAGTGCCTACAAGGAAATTAATTGCAATTCTTAATGACACATCATATGAAGTGTCTAAGGTTGAATCAAAAGAAGAGTCTACACAAGCACATGAAGAAAATCCCCATGAAGGCCATAGAAAAGAAAGAAAAGCAAAGCAAATAAATGGCTCAAAGAAACAACATGATGAAGAGTTAAAGAAAGAAGAAGCAATAGTCAAGGTTGTTGTATATCACCACCCACGCCACCTGGAGAAACAACAATTGTCAAGCCAATGGCATGGGAATCAACGAACTTACTGTGGATCAACATGAAACCAGAAAGGCAATCAATATGGAGACACATGGAGGGTTGAATGCAATGCATGGAGAAATCAGAGTAGCATAATGAAGACATGAATCCCAATGAGAAATCAGAGTAGCATAATGAAGACATGCATCCCAAAGAGAAACCAAAGTAGCACAATGAAGACAAGAATCCCAAAGAGAAACCATAATCAATATTGAGGGGAAATGGTTATAGTTTGACCCCATGTCCACATTTCACTAGGATGAATGCTCGTGCATGGTACCAATCGACTACATTACAATGTAAGTCAAATTATATGGCTTATTCCCATGTTTTAGGGGTGAAACATGTGAAGGGAGATGGGATGTAATGTAATATGGAGGCACCCAATGGGATGTTAAACATAATGTGACCATAATAGTGGAATAAGCTCAATTAGTTTTTTATGGTTAATAAGTAGGCGCACTAGGTAGTTAAGAGGAAAGAATATAATAATAAGGGGTAATTGGCATAGACCCATGGGAATGCTCATGAAAAATTATAAATGCATGTGAGTATCATTGTATTGAGATGGGTTGGATTTATTGTTTTTAGAAAGCATGGCTTGTGGAATGACTCCTTCTATAAGGAGTATTTGATAGTGTTACCCTATCTTAAGGGTTATTCATATTATTGTTATCTTTATGGTGTGAATGTTTTAGTATTTGCTAAAGACAAGGATTTAATTCTCAATCTCAAGGGTTAATCTTTCATATTTTTATTTTTTATTTATCAAGTTTTAATATAATTGACCAAACTTAGGTGACAAATAACTTAAATTTTTTACATATCACTTAAAAGTATCAAAGAATTTTGAGAAATAGAGAAATTGTAGTCAAACTATTGAAAACATATGATAGTTATTTGTGATCTTCAATAGAAACCACCAATAGATATTCATTGGATTAGATTTTTATAATAGATGTGGCCAAAAAACATGAATATTCAATTTGTGAATTAAATTGAAAGATCAACTATGATATTCGTAGATGTAAATATAGCGTAGGTGATAACAACAAATAGAGTTGACTTGGAATTAGAGCTATATGATTGGAAATAAATACATTCTAAAGCTATTTCTTATCCCTCCATGGTTACTCTAACTCTCTCTTGCTGATAGTTCAACTTGAGAAAGTGATACACAAGAATTAATTCAAACTCTTTGTCAACAAGGGAGGGGTTTTTAGTGACAAATTGTTGAAAACAAAATTATTTTGGGGTTATGTTAATCTAGCACATTCACTTGTGAGGAAGGCGAAAAGTCTCAAGTGAATGCTAACAATGATGAGAAGTCTAAGAGACCTCTTAGAAAATGAAAACCAACAGTCAATGAAAATGTATTATTATGTGAATAGTAAAACATGTCATGATTATCTTAATTTTTGTCTATTTTCGCGAGTGAGAACCGTTTGAAAATAAAATAAAATTCGTGAGTGAGTTTGAGATCGTATCAGAGCAGAGCATTCATTCAACCCCATAACTATCATTGCTCAAAACACCTACAATTTTTAGGTCTGCCATTCTTTGTGTCTGGATTTTCATTCTTACATGGTGCCAATTTTTGTGTCAGGACCACTTGTATAATGCCCTTGTATTATGTTTTCAAAATTACTTCTTCCCACACAAACATTTGTAGTTTCCTATGGGAGAAGTTTCTACGGAGTCCCCTTCGAAGTTATTTCTTTTTCTCCATTTTGCTTACAGAAACACATATTATTTCATGTGGTTCACACAGTCTGCATTATGGCCTGTCAATTGAGCATTTTTCTCCACAATACTCGGGCAATAGTTTCTTTGGCACTCGTGCAAGCGTGATTGTTCCTCTGCATCTGTGTTAGTGTTCTTTGTTTGGTCTACATGTATTCATGAGGTTATCTACTAGATTTGAACCAATCCCCTAAGGATAACAACACACTTGTATGGTATACCAATTAAGAAAAGGTTGGACCATTTTTCTAGAGTTTTTGGTATTGTCTTGAGTAGAGAAGATCTCATCTCTAACTCTTTGCAATGTTGCCTTACTCTCTCTTGGCTTAGCTCCCTGCAATAATGCCTTACTCTCAAGACTTGTTGTAGTGTTCAATTGAATCAAGAGGATTGTTGAGTGGACCATGTGTGGAACGATTACCCTAATATTTGGATAGTTGGCTGAAGTGACAACTAGGTGGAAAGGTGTAGGTTGAGTTATGATGTGGTATGCATAGGGGGATTGAGCTCTCTATATGTTTATTTACCGATTTTTTCCATTTTCATGTGTGGTGTGTTGGCAAAATTCTTGGTTGTGAGGAACTTCTTGCCTGTACAAAGCTTGATTTATTTTTTAATCTCCTTTGTTCATAAATCACACTAGTATCTACCTTTTTCAATAACCCAATCAATTATCCACCCATTAGTTTTAGCTCAGCTTCTCATATAAGTTGCAATTTGGGTTAAGCTAATCTTAAGCTTCCTTGAATTGAAATTTGGGTTCAAATTTAGGCCTCTACTTGAGTATGGGACCTCTTAGTGTTGCATGCAGATTTCTAGTGGATATGCAAGTCAAACCCATACCTCCTTAAATGGTGTCTTTCTTGTGTTTTTTGAGGATTGTGCCAATTTAGAGATCATATTTGATAAATTTGTTTTAATAAGTTGGTTTGGAGATAAATTTTACGTTATTCGGTCCTTTTGTCGGTTATTCCAAGGGGATTTTGTCAGATTGACCTGAAAATTGTGTCCAATCAAATAGAGAAGGGCTTTGTTTTAGGAACATGTTTTCCTTTTCTGCTTTCCTATATTTTGAAGCAATGTTATGGGTCTTGTTTCATAGTGTTCAACGATAATATGTTTCATTCCTTTGTTGGTGATTCATGAGGCTCAAAATCGAGCTTCCGTGCAGTGCCATTAGGACAAACAAAACGAGAAAACAATGGTGTTGATGATGTTCCTACAACTAACAAGGCAATCTCCAACATGGATGATGTGTTTTCCCAAACACTATGTTCTTGTCCACAAGATTGAGGAAATATCTCAGTTGATTGCAATCACAAGTGAACCTCATACTTTAAAGAAACTACTTAAGATAATTGAACATTGCACATGAGTATTGGAAGAAATAAAAAGTTGTTGGTACTACTTGCATGGAATTGCAAGATTCGAGTTTCAAGTGGAGTCTTATGTACTCAAGCATGAATTACACAGAATGGATCATGTCATTTCTGACCTGTTGTGATTGTTTCCTTCTACTCTCAGTCCACCTTATGTTGTAATATTAGCATCTGGAAAATTTAATGGTATTGTTGGGATGCCATTTCACTAAGGTTATCAAGGCCAACTTTGGGATTCATCAACAAGGCATTTAGTGTGGTGTGCATGCTGTCCATTTTTGGTCTTCATATTTAAATCCAACTCCCTTTTAAAACTAAGTATTTCCATAGAAGACAAAATTCATTAGGAAGCCTTTGGACCTTTGATTGCTTTGCAACATTGAAATATGCATATCTTTGCTGCCTAATGAGAGTAGATGCTTCACACTATTATTATAGTGATTTTTGCTCAAAGAATTGACGTCACAATCATCTTGAAGATCAATGTAGCTTATAAATAGTTTTTTTTGTAAGTTCATGTGTACATTCTTGAAAATCAATTGAATTGCATTATAAACAGGTGCATTTTCGGTTGAAGTTGACACCCTTCATTTTTTTGAGATGTTGATAAAATGGAAAGAATTAATAACGTGATAGAGTTAGTACATAAGCTTATACAATTTGTTGTTCATGATACAATGAAAATAAGCAAATCCATTCTCACTAATATTCAAATATGTTTACAACATGCACATGATATAATCTATTTTCTCCAACTTGAATCACAACTTTAGGAATATGAACTACAAGAAAAGAGTCAACATTTTGAACTAGTTCTTATTCAAAACGATTTTTTTTTTTGAGTCTGAGAAAACTCTTATCAAAATTCATCACATGATTAGAAAAATGATTCCATTTCAAATGAAAATTCACATGAACATGAAGAGGTTTTGCTCGCACTTCCCAAGTTCATTATTTGACCTTGGAAAAAAGACATCAACAACAAGCACCGAACTAGCCTTGGATATGAAAGGGAAGTGACCTTTCATCTTCCAAACTACTCCAAATCAATCAAGTTTTAGATTGTTGGGTTTTTTCAAGACACCTCATTTTCACATGCTTCTCTTCCACGACCACATCCACTTCAAATTCTCAAATGCCAACATTGTGATTGAGTTGGCCACATGAAAGATCAATGTTTAATCTTCACCCTTGTGAGGACTGTGGAAAACATACTCATTATTCAGATAGATGTTCTAGACACAAGGCTCTTGCAAGGGGAAAGATTCACCTCAAATAGATCACTTCTTGGAAATGGTCTTCAACAACCAAGAAGACATATCGGGCATGCCACAACATTCATTCGCAAGTATTGACACACTGTGCAGTGGAGAGATCTGCGTCTTCTCACCTTGTATCTAATAGGTAAGGAATTGGTAGTTAGCAACTAATTTTGAAGTTATATCAAGTGAACTTGTGCCACAAACTGCACTAGAGCATGCAACAAGAGTCATTCAGAGCTAGAGTCAAAGTTGTAGCTAGAAATAGGCTCATGTTGTTGTTGGAGATTTCTAGAAGAGAACTGTGTAATATTTGTGATCCGTCCAATGTTTGGGATGGTGACTCCATCCATCATCAAGGACCAAAGAGCCTTGTGGTCATGTTCCATGATCATTATTTGGTTGGTGGCCATCCGTAAACCACCACAAACAAAAGACTTCGACTTCTACTACCCATCTCATCAGTTTGTGGTCATCTAGTTTAAACCATCATCAAGGAGCACTTCCACTTCGCAGAAGACTTCAACTTCTAGTCGGATTCAAAATTGTTTTAGGAATTGCTTCAAGCTAAGTTCTAGAGTTGGTGTTTAGCTTTAATCCACTATTGGTAGAAGACTTTGGCTTTTACTACTTCATTTGGTTTGTGGTCTTCCCTAAACCACCATTTCAAAGAGCACATCCAACCATTGGCTGCTATCCACCTTTGTATTTAGCACTATTATTGGACTCATATACACCCCTTCAGATTGGGGTTGGGGGGGGTGGGGAATGTTGGAAACACAATTGTTTTGGGGCTATGTAAATTTGGCACATTCACTTGTGAGGAAGGCGAAAAGCCTCAAGTGAATGACAACAATCATGAGAAGTCTAAGAGACCTCTTGAAAGGTGAAAACCAAGGGTTTGTGAAAATGTATTAATATGTGTACCATTTGAGTGATAAAGCATCTCACACTTGTCTTAGTTTCAATCTACTTTTCGTGAGTGAATTTGACATAAATTAATACCTCTTCCTTTGGCTAATAAGATATAAATGTTGTCTAATCATTTTGCTTCCCTTTAGGTGAAATTCTCTACATAGTTAGATACCATGAGAGTATGAAATGTGGTCACTGGGAGAAAGTAGGCATGAGAGGGCTAGATTGTGCTTATCCTACCCAATAGGGTTAAGGGATTTAAAGGAAAGGATAAGTGCATAGGGATTTAAAGGAAAGGATAAGCGCATAAGCATGTGCATTGAGCTTGCTGAAATGTGGTAAAATATGGAAATAATTTCCCTTGGAATTAATTTAATCCCCTTTGATGTGTTCTTAAACTACATCATCTACTTATAAATATATACTTCAACAACAACTAGCAATATTGCTACTTGATCAACAACTGTTGTGTTTAGTTCACCTCAGGAATCAATGTGTTGATGAAAGGGGAATATTTCATAGTTCACACCTAACCCACACTACAATGTGACCAATAAAGGGTCTTCATCTTATCCCATATATCAACTACAATTGGTTGAGCATATATATCATATCAAAATATGGTATTAAAATTGACATTGTATCTCATAAATAGAACATGGGCAATAGGTCCTATACCCTATTTGATTATTGCTTCATCAAAGGTATAAGGATTTTTAGCCAGTTTAATATAGGGGATTTTGAAAGGCTTCTTTCTATTGAAAGAGTCCTATCATGAACTCATTTGTTACAAAAGGGGGGAGAAATTTGAAAATACTTACATGTAGCTTGAGATTTGTCCTTGCATTGATTCTCAAAAGATCCATAGGATTTTGCAAATTCTCTCAAGATCAACTTTAGCAAGCCCTAGACGATAGAGAAGTGTGTTGATGCTACCAAGGATGTAGAGACTAATCAACATGCCTATAAACCATCACCTATCACACGTTCCCCAACACAAACCAACTTTGTAGTGTCTCTTCTACTACTATTAATAATTTAATTTTAAGATCATGGGCAAGCCAAACACCAAATTGGTGGATGAGACCCCATTGTTTGAGGGAAGGTCCCCCTTCTGCACAACAGTTAGACTGCTAAAGTCTACATAGGTATACATACATACCCCCACCCCCACCACCAACTCCTCGCCCGCACTCCATCCTCTAGACTTGAACCTATGACCTCTTAGAAGGAAACACATGTTCTTAACCATCAAGCCCACTATTAACTATTATATCCTGAATTCGTGGATAGGCAACAATTTTAGGTTTTATCCTTCCCCCACCAACACCACCACTCACCACACCCCTACTCCCCCCTGCTCCCCTCGAAAAAAAAAACTTGGGATAACAACATAACACTAATAGCTTAAGTCACTAGCCACACCCCTAGGGGGTCTTATGGCACGAGGCCCACATGAGGAACACAGATTTGTGATGACACATGTTGGACATGAGTCATGTTCACAAAACACATGCCAAACTCATGTTCAACATGTGCCCTAAACATGTCCCAAGTTTAGGACATGTGTCCTAGGAAAAAACACTAAATAGGCGACCTATCCACCTTTTTTACTCATTTCACTCAATAGATTGGATCGTTAAGGGGTTTTGGAGTGTAGCTAAGGGTTCTAGTGTGGTGTTGAAGAGATTGCAAGCGCTAGGCAAGAGGATATGTCCACATGTCTTCAATTTTTTTCTTATAGCATTCTATTTTCTTTCTCATTCTACAAAAATCAATGCTCAATCAACAAGGGCAGCTAGAAAAGCTTAGAGGAAAAGGAGGAATGCCCCTATTGAGATTGTACCCCCACCTTTACATTCATCAACCTTTGCTAGTTCTCCCTTTGTTGGAAGTGGGGTTGTAAGTGCAACGTTAAATGCTAAGAAAAACATTGTTGTAGCAACATGGTAAGCTTAAGGACAAAATTGCTAGGGCTAACACTTTTGAGGGGTCATTCTCCACACTGGTGGACACACTAATTGAATTGGATATAGAGGAAGATGAAGGAAGTTAAAGTAGTGGTAATGATGTTGATTTTGATTATTCTGACATGGAGGACTATCAACAGTCATGAGTTATAAGTTTCTTCCATCTACAATTCTAATATGCCCTATTTTGTATTGGCCATTGGCATTCCACTTATAGTAGCAATGACTCAATGTCTATGTAATACATTTTGATTTTGATGACTCAATGAGAAAACTACAGTTTATGATTCTAATTTCTTGCATATTTTTCATTTGATCATCATTGATGTAGTACTAGTAAATATTAAGTAATAACTAATTATAAAATTATATGATTGAATTTGTATCATCATCATGTAAATGTTTTAGTTTTTTTGAATCTTTGTCTATATTTCTTTTTTAATGTGTAAATCACTAATTTGTTATTTTATATATATCCTTGGTATCATGTCAGATGTGTCCTCTGTGTCCCACATCATCATGTTAGGTGACATAGCTAGCAGCAATGCAAATTTGATGGAAAATTTGACCTCCATTGCAATTACTAGCAAAGGAATCACTTTGGCCAGGATCTCCCAATTTTACCAGACGGACTAGAAGAATTGGCATGAACCAAACCAACATGATTCATTATAATTGGTTATATAAAATTGAATTAAGAGGCGTTATATTAAGTGTAACAAAACTGCTGCAGAATGGACAAAATGAAGTTATTGGGATCTTAATTATATTTGCCTGCTTGCTAAGATCACCAGTAATCCCCACAAGAACACAATCCATTCCTGAAATGATGGAAACGGTTTGCATCCCTCACAACAACTTCTCGTCGAACAATCTTGGAGATAAATTTGGTGGCATTATGGCAGTCAGCACAAACACGAAGGTTCTTCATGATCTGAACAGGGATCCCTGGGCTTGTACTTAAAATCCCAAAAGCAGTGGCCAGTTTTTCACTGTGGCTTGAAAGCATATGTTCCTTCACCTCCTCCTCAACATCATGCAGCACAAAATCAGTGCGAGGCACATACCCTGCCTCCTTCATCAGCCCAGACAAGGTATCCAACATTGCATAGATATTCTCTGATTGAGGATGTGATCCGTCCCCCACATAGAATGCATGAACAGTGTTATCAAGCTCAATCAAGCTGCATCCTGGCGTCTTTTTCAATTGCCCATCTTTCATTACGGTTCTCACCTTGGCTACATCATCCCACCTGCCAGCAGCAGCATAGATGTTGGAGAGCAGTACATGCCATCCTGCATTTTCAGGTTCTAACTCAAAAAGGTGTTCCGCCACCAGCTGTCCAAGCTCAATATTGCAATGAATTCTACAAGCAGCAAGCAGAGCACCCCACACAATAGTATCAGGTTCTAATGGCATCTTTTTGATAAAGTCAACGGCCTCATCCAGATGACCAGCGCGACCAAGAAGGTCGACAATGCATGCATAATGCTCCAACCTGGGTGTAATGCAATAATCATGATCCATAAGATTGAAGTAATGCCAGCCCTCATCAATCAGGCCAGCATGACTACAAGCTGATAAAAGATGTGTAAAAGTGATGTGGTTTGGCCTCAAGCCTGCCACTAGCATTCGAGAAAAAAGTGCAAGAGCATTCTGGCCATGCCCATGCCTTCCATATGCAGCAATGACGGCATTCCATACAAACAAATCTCTTTCATGCATTCTGTCAAACAATTCACTAGCAAACTCTAAACCACCACATTTAGCATACATGTCTATAAGTGCAGTCCCTACAAAAACATTCCAATCAAAACTCCTTCGGATTACATAACCATGGATCCACTTCCCCTGTTGCAGAACCCCTAAGTAGGCACATGCCGTGAGCACACTCACCATCGTGAACGTGTCTGGCCTAGTCCCGGTCTGTTGCATTTGCTTAAAAAGTGTCAAGACTTTGCCAGAATATCCATTCTGAACATGCCCTGCAATCATAGCATTCCACGAAACCAGATCTCTCCTCCCCATCTTCTCAAACAAACGGCAAGCAATCTCTACACTCCCACATTTGGCATACATATCTATGAGTGCAGTGGTCATGACAACATCCAAATCAAATCCAATTCTAATTATATAAGCATGGAGACACTTGCCCTGTTGCAGAGCTGCTAACTGAGCGCAAGCTGGAAGCACACTGACCATGGTAACCGAGTTGGGCATGATATTGTCCGTCCTCATTTTACTTAAAAACCTTAAAGCTTCACCTGCACATCCATTTTGAGCATGCCCAACAATCATTGCATTCCAAGACACCACATCCCGTTCGGACATTTTGTTAAACACTTGGCGTGCATCCTCCAAACATTCACATTTGCAATACATGTTCAACAGGGCATTCCCAACATAAACATCAAACTCTGAGTCAGCCATAATTATGTCATCATGAATCCGCTTACCCTCTTCCAAAGCCAACAGGCCGGCGCACGCCATTAGTACAAATGAAAATGTGAAGTTGTCGGGCTTTATGCCTGCCTCCTGCATTTGATCATACAATACAATGGCTTCCTCATAGGAACCCTTTTTGGCATACCCTCTGATCATAACATTCCACAAGAAAACATCTCGTTTACGTATTCTGTCAAACACTTTGCGTGCATCCTCCATGGATCCCAACATGATATACAAACCCACAAGCTTGGTGGTGAAAAACTTGTTACGATAAAGAGCATTTTTCAGTATTTCGGCATGGAGTTGCTCGAGTTGTTTGGTGTCAGTGCATTCCTGCAACACTGAAACGTAATCAAGGGTTTTAAAATTTATATGCAAATTGTCGCCGTGTAGGGTTTTGAAGCTCTGTTTCTGTGTTGATTTTGCTGTAGTAGCAGCAACATCGCCATGGCCTTTTGCAAGAATATGAATAGGTGTCGAATTGGATTTGTTATTCATGAATTTTGTGTTGTTTGGAAATGGAATAGTTGACAAGAATGGGCTCAAATCCATGGCTGCTACTGCCAAATCCATGAGGGTGAAAAGTAAGAGGGTGTGAAGTCAGTGACTGTGTGAGGATGACATCGTTTTATCCATATCCAACTCCCTGTACATGGGTTTGCTGACTTTGTAAGGAATCCTTTACTCTTAGTTGGAAAAAAAATGCAACAAAACATGTTCTTTCGTAGTTATCAAACCAGAATTTGGAAATTAATGTTGCTTATGTGGCAGAAATCAGAGATTTTGGGAAGAACAGTGCTCTTAAGTGAGATCTAAATAACTCTGACAGTGAAAATAATATAAGAGGAAATTTTGATAATAGTAAAAGTTTAAAAATACAATAACAAAGGTATATTTTATCTTTATTTTTTTATTTTTATTATCAATTTGTTATTTTCATGTACATAGACATCACACGTAATTTATATCAAATTTGCTATTTTCAGTATACATTAGACATTTCACATAGTAAAGAGATATACATATACAATTAGACATATTCACATAGTAGAGATGTAAATTTTTTATGATTTAACCACTGATTTCTAAAATTGCAGGGAATCGCTCTTTACAATGATAGTATTCACTCTTATCACTCAAAAAAATTTAATTAGAGTTTCTCTATTTTGCAATGCGAAAAATTTGAAATAAATACTAATTTATAAAAATTTTTAAGAATTAATTTATACGGTTAGTTGAGAACGCAAATATAATTAAAAGATATTATCGAGGAGTAATATGATGTTTTGGTTATTAGATTTTTTTTTCAAAAACTCTATTTACTTGTTTTTTATTTGTAAAACTTTTAATATTATAAATTATTTTTATTAATTTAGATGAAATGATTTACATTAATTTTTTGGATCTGAGTGTTAGATGATGAACTCAAGGCATTAACTGTCCCATGAATGCCACTTAGAATAAGGACTCGAGGTTTTGATAACGCCATTAGCATGCCTTCCACAACACACAAGGTTTGAGACAGGGAGCAGGTGGCAAGACCACCTTCCATCTGTAATTATGGTATCAATTGGTCTGGTACACTTGTCTTGCAACATGGCATGATGAACATCACGCTAAATGGCTCAACTCCTAGAGAAATTGTTGTTCAAATTTGCAACAACCCACAGACGGAATCAGAATTGAGTCAACTGGCATTGAGGAAGAGATTGTTGCATACATGGTGCATGACTGTGGGCACCCCTACAAAGGAGGTAGGGGAAGAGGTAGGTGTTAATTTTGGCAATTATAGTAAAATTCCACCTTGAGCTCAAATGACCAAGATAATGATTCCATTGGATTCCTCTTTTCAAGAGGACCAAAATCGACCTAAAGATTGCCCAATTTGGTTAAGCGAAAGTTGAGTTACGAATTATTTTATTCATACATACATTATGGAATGGGTCGACCCTAACCACATGAGTAACTACTTAGGTCAGTCTTAAACCCAAGTGAACCCTTAGGAAATCTTATAAATAGAAGAGGCCTCAAGATCATTTGGACATATTCTCTTCTCTTTTGTCTTGGTTCGCACAGGTTTGACGGAAGGAGTTCGCTCAAGGATCCGAAATTACAAGCGAAAGGTTCGCTTTGGGTTAGGGTCTTCTGGATCTTGGTCGCTGGGACAAAACAGGGTATTCTGGTCCCTGGTCACTGGCACACAAACCTATGAAAGTGACTATAGACCCTTGGACACTGACACAAAGTCTTATGGGATTGACTCTGCGTTTAGAGGCAAATCGGAAGGTTCTGGTCGCTGGTCGCTCACACAGAGTAGTCCCGAGAGTGACCATGACATCAGAGTTGCTCACATAGCTCGACAAGGGAGTGACTTTGGGTATTTGCAGTTCAGTGCCACAGTCACACACATAGAGACCTCCTGGGAGGGACTCTTCAATCACATTTGCTCGCATACTATATTCGTGAGAGTGACCCAGAAGTTTCATTCGCTCGTACACAATATTGATGAGGGCAACCCAGTTCAAATCTAGGGTTTTGACATCTTGGTTTCAATTGACTTTAGTGATCAGGTAGATATGGATTTCTCTCTACTGTTATACATATCTGTAGATCTGATTTGTTAGTTTTCGCTGCAAACATATGTATTGGGCTTGTTGACAGTGACAATAGTACTCAATAATATTCGACACAGTGACAACAGTACTAAAAAATATTCAGCATAGTGACAACAGTGTACAACAATTAACATCAATTTGTGATAGTACATTACAACCATCAGTATGAGGGTTCTGATTCCTAGCATGATTAGATCTGTTTCATATATATCATTATTGTTTTGTTGCATAGACAAAGTTATGGATCATTGTACTCTCTTTTACTGCATCATTTGATGATGATCTAAGAAGAAGAAGATTTGCAAGGGTTTTCCCCATAGTGGGTTTTGCCTTGGTCTCAGACGAATCTTGGTGTCTCTATGTGTATGCATGCTTTCTTCTATTGTTCCTTTTATATTCCGTTGCATTAATGATGATGGTGATGTTGTTTCTTTTTATGTAATTGCATATGCTGATAAATAATGAAGTAGATTTGAATAATGTAATGATGATATGGGGTGAACTTAATGTATTTATAATGAAATGCAACTATCATAGCAAAGAACAATGTCGCCTTAAGAAAAATTAACATGGTATCAGAGTTGGGCTGAAAAATATCCATGGAGATCACCCCGATGATGACACCATCGATGGAAGCAAGAAGAGGATGGTGGAGATCTAAAAGAATTCTAGGGTTTGAAGAAAACCCTAGGCATCTTGATGATTAGGGTTGATGGATTCTATGATGTTAGGGTTGGAGAGAAAACCTTGGTTTATGGAAACTGTATGAGGTATAGTATGGTCAATGAGAAGATGCTCAAGCACTTGTGGGAGATTTAATGAAGCCCTAGATGGGATAATCCCTAGTAGATCTGGTTGGATACTTGAAGACAACATTGGTATATGGATCATGGACAATGATGGCTCTTGAAGATTGGTTCAAGAGAGAGAGGATCACCTCTCATTGAAGATACATATTTCTTTACTTATGATGCTTCTTACTTGTTAGACTTATGGATCTGATGAGTATGCTAGTGCTTGTACTTCCTGCATATGTATATGGATGTTTCTAACCTCCTTGATGAGATGTGATGTGTAGATCCTTCTTGAGGATCATTTTGAGTTGTAGACTTGGAAAGAGACAAAGAGGTACTTGATGATAAGGTGACAAAGTGCTTCGAGTGGCCTATGTCTAAGGAGTAGGTGCTCAAGTATTTGGGATATGCATCGTATGTTGTGTTTCAGATATTGGCTCAGTAAGCCCTAAGGTATGATGAGAATTCCTCTTTCTTTAATAACTCATACATGCATATGAAAGTGAATTGGATCTATGTTTCCTATGATGAAAAGATGCCCCTAGTGTTGAACATTTTAGATCTTATTGATTTTATGAGGCTATCTAATATAGATACATTGATACACTTGATGTTTGGCTAACATCCATGATCTATCTGTTGGATATTTTGATCCTATAAAGAAGGCTAACACCTTGCCTATAGAAAATGATACTCTTAAAAGTTTTCATATAGAAGGATAGCTCATCGACTCCTATACATGAGTCTACTAGTAATGCTTGTTAAAAGCATGATGAAAGCATATGGAAAGATCAATTGACACTCTTGTTGTTTTGATAAAGCTTTATTGAATGGCCTAATCTGATCTCATTGGTCATGAAGTGCATTGCAACCTTGATGTGAGAGGTACAAGTGTAAGATTGATATTCCAGATCTCTTACTGCCTATGGTTTTGTCTTGATGGCATATGGTTAAACTAGATGCAATAACTTGATGGAGTGACTTGACAAAAAATGCTATTGTGTTCATAATATTTAAGATATGATGCTACATATATCTGTTGTTTTGAGTCTAACCTTTGATGAAATATTTATGTCATGATGTAGATGGTCATATGTTTATGATCCAATAGATCTGTTGTTAAATGACTCAAGTTGAGACAAGACCATAGATGTATTGTAGATAACATCAAGATCTGCTAACATGAAAATATTGAATGTTTGCCATAACATGAACATGCAAACTGAACTTGTGTTTGCAAGTGACCAAGACATACATTTAGACATGTCATTATGTTTGTGCTACAAGAGGTTGGCATGATTTGGAATTACTCATATATATGAAAAGTGTTTTATTGTAATGCGTAATAATAACTTTGAATTGATGATTGATATGTGCTTTAACTATAGATCTCTCTACGATAACAATTTGAACTTGACCTAATGACTAGTGATCTAATCTGACGATTGTTGATTTTCCCTAATATCGATACTATAAGGGCATGATGACTTATGTGAGTATTTGGAGATTGGCCTCCTTATTCTTAAAACAATGGTTGGAATAATGATAGTTGTGATTTGGCATGAAAAATGGAACCTGCATGACTCATCCTCAAAGTATGCATTTGCATCTAGTAACAGGATGACTTATATTATGCTTATGAGAATGACTTGATAAAGTTCAAATTGATAATGCATGACTTGTTGGCATGATTTGATATGAGCTCCACCTGTCTCTTGGTTGAAACTATTATTACTATGATAATGATGACTTTGATAATGGTTGTGATTTGGCTTCTAAACTGTGATGAGTTGACTTGTTGTTTATGGTACACCATTGAGTTATGTAAGGATGACTATGTTGGCTTAGTTAGGCATTATGCTTAGAGCATTGTAATCAAGATATGTCTAGATTTGATAGTTATCTAATGAAGTTGGGATGATGAGTTCCAAGGTATATTATGATTTTGTATCTTGATGATCTACTTGTGATAGGTGATGAGCCTCTGATGATTTAATCAGAGGGAGATG
>APFE031095340.1:0-11657 GCA_000404065.3 Pinus taeda | reverse complement strand
ATAATGTTATTTTTAATTTTTTTATTAGCGGTACCAAACACATTAAAAGTATAATTTTAAGTAATGATGTTATTCATTAATTTTGATATCAATTATTTAAAAAAAGAATGAAGGTAAACAAAATAGTATAAATCCAATTTAAGTTTGAATTTGTTAATTGTTTGGAGAGATTAAATCTCTTTCATTACGAAACACTTGTATAAATATGATAATCGGGGAAGTCTGAATACTTGCTTTTGTATGTGTTCAATTTTGTAATTTTTTCAGTTTATGTGTCTGTTTTTTGGGCTGATAGGTCTCAGACAAATCTGAAAGTTTTTGGACTGATACGATATTATATTTTGGTACTGGTATCTAGTTATTTCGAATATCTAGAACTCCTTAATTTAACTTGGAAAATCTGTTTCCTTATCATCTTTATGTATTTCAGATCATTATATTCTCTTAATATAAGCTATGATGGTTTTCTCTTAAAAAAAAAAAAAACTTGCATATCCATACTAAATATTACCCCTATATTCCTTTGGCGCAAAATAAATCGTGGCCCTACACCAGGAAGGGTTTTCCATACACCAGGGAGGGTTTTCCATCCTACGGCTACCATGCATAGGGTTAGGTTTTTGGTAGCATCTTGGGAATAGGCACAAAGTGACTGCCATTCTTTTACTAGTATTTTAGAAATTTCTCAACCTATCGTGATATTTAAGAATATATAAATTTGACCATAATTTACATTATTCTCATATAATTTATTATTAATTTGGACATGGATAGGTTGTTGATATGTAAAACTTACACTTCTCAAAATTGTTATTTAAAAACTATTGTTCAATCAAAGGTAATATTTCCTCTCAAAATTGTTATTTATTTAAAAAGTATTCTTCAATCAAGGTAATCTTTACATTAATTTAGGATTTGTTTATTTTGTATCACAACAAGAAAAAGTGTAAATGGAAAAAGAAACTACTAAAGGTATTTGTAGCGACAAGATTTAATTTTCCCTCCAGGTATTGGAAATTTTCAAACTTTGTCTTACTTAAAATTTACACTTTTACATTCATTTAAATGCATCATTAGTTACTATGGGTCACAATGAGCTTCCAAGTCTTCTAAGTTGTGGAATCCAAGCTTCAAGGTCAAAGTCTTCAAAGATGTGGTGATTTTTTTTTATGCATAGTAACTTTTATTTCTCCGAAGAAGAATATTTTGTACTAGGGATGGATTATATATATTTTATTTTAAAGCAGTGTTTGCTATTTGGTTGGTTTGAATAAAGTAAAAGAATGTATAATGGAATTTTGAAGTTAAATAATGAGTATTAAAATAAAACATGTATTGGTTGGTTTGAATAAAGTAAAAGAATGTATAATGGAATTTTGAAGTTAAATAATGAGTATTAAAATAAAAAATGTATTTACAATGATAGAATTTAATATGATAATATTATTTTTGGATATAAATATTTTTAGGGAAAATATGTTTTTTTAAAGTTTGGTAGGACTTTTCTATTCGTTTTTTATAAAAAAAAATTAGTAAGTTACAACTACAATCTAACTCGTTAGGTGACCTCAACCTACCAAGAGGGAAACTAGGTTTGTTAGCCACCTAACTGCATGATAAGTCATCCAAAAACAATATATAATACGTTTATCCATCTATGCTAAAAGAGTCTGATTGTCCTTATACTTCCTAACATCTAGATAACTTTAAACATATTGAGAATACTGACAAGAGTGGAACTGTTGCATACAAGAAAAGCCAAAATGAGAGACGATACACCAAACTATTCATCATCAACTCAGTCAATAGGAGTCAAATCCTTTGCACTTGACCCTGGAAGTTCAGTGTTCGAAATGCATGGGATATGTTGTTCAATGTGGCTAAGGTGACCATTTTGCTTCTAGAGTTGAAATTTAATTTGTTGGAAATCCTGACTGTAATCCAAGAATGCCTGAGCGGATGAGGTGGAGATTGAAGGGATATGCTCCAAATCTTTTACCAAAAGGTTCTTCATCATCTAGTACAAGTGAATAGTCTTCTTATATTGCGAAATTCTTCCCTGAGAGTGCCTCGGGTCAGGGACGAGGATTAGCCAATCATCCAAATCAATGTCTAATAACTCAGCTCTTTGGTTCAAATCCTCTTCCCATTGTTCTATGAGTTGGCAGAATTGGGCAAAGCCCGCATGATAGGCAGTAGCAACTTCATCAATAATGTAGGAGATTGACTTCTGTCTACGGGTTTTACCTGTAGAAGTGTTGGGTTTATTAGTGACAGCTTTGGGCTACTTCCCGCGACCACGAGAACCTCGAGTGGTCTTACTCTTCCTCGAAGCAACGTGAACCATTGCTCATGGGTGGTATAGCCAATTAAAATCGATTGTCTTAAACATCCTTGGTTGACCCAAGGAGAGACAATACACAGGAGCAAAGTGCTTCAAGGGGTCGCATCGAGCCAAGGGACTTGCCAAGGTAACCAAATGTGAGAACCACAACCCATATAGAAACCAACTCTGTCACCTTTCACATACCAGGAACTCGAAATAGGAATAGTCTCGTGGCTTAAAAGCTTGAATCAGACTATGCCCAGAACGACTAATGGTGTAAATATAAACAAAACCACAACCATAAAAAAACTTGAAAATTCAGGGACGAGACCACTGATTTCTAGAGGAGATGCAAAGCTAGTGCGCCAATAACAGAAACATAAAGACCGGGAGTGGCCCATAGGCCTTACCCAACAAATACCCATGCGTTCCAACAAAATTCCAAAGAACACAAACATTGGAATATAAAAAATGAAAGAGGCTTCAAACAATTTTGAAACAGTAGTAAACAATTCCTGGTAATACACCTACCAAACCATCCAATTCAATGCATATCCCTTCTTCCAAGAAACCAACAGACAAGTATACCAAGCCATAACAGGGATACATATGATGGGATTGAAAATATACCTGAGATAGGCAGCCTGAGCCCACTGTAAATGAACCAATGCCTAGCGAAATACCTCAAAGGGTTCCTTCCTCAGGCTTTTGAACTGCTCAAACTAGACCTTATGCAAACACAAATCACAAAACAGAGTCTTACCAAATTTACCAGTGAAAAAGCCAAGCATTTGCTTCCCAATTATGTTGTTGTCATCTTTAATAATGGCATTAAGTGAGGCCATGAGTGAGGCCATCGCTCCATGTGCCTTGTGTAAGTGGAGGGTGGTGAGGGAGTTCCTTGGGATCCTCATCAAAAGTTAGTAGGACCAAAACATTCCAGCTCACACCTCGATCGAGAATTTTTTTAATCATATTTTCAATTGATATTTTTATATTTTTATTTAAATTTGAAGTATAGACACTCTTCGATTTAGAATAGGATGAAAGAAACATGTTTTTCCATCGATTATCAATTTTATTTATGGGTGTATTCAAAAGTATGTAGGGTGGGTGATTATTGGATGCTGAATTAAGTATTAACTTTGCATTCAAAGGAGTCTCAACACTTAAATAAAAAAATAAAAAATAAAAAAAATAAATAAAACAAACAAACAAACAAACAATTTCCTTTCACACCACTTATTTTATTATTTTCCTTATAAGGTTCGCTTTAAACCTCAAAATTCCCTTAATGAGTATTACTCCATCTTGAAGCATATAAAAACATAGATATGTGTTGAAAGTAGGCATGCATTTATCCACAATGCTAATTTCATGCTTTCCAAATATGAATCAAAATTTTGTTGACTTGATAAAAGAAACATTTGTAGAAATGAGTGTTTACCCTGGCACTTTTAGATTTTATGACTCTTGAATATTGTCCTCCATATATATACTATATATATAATAAATATTAATATATATATAATATAATATAATAATTTAATTGATTCCAAAGTTCACTTTTAATTAGGTTATGGAATTCTTATTAAAAAAATATAGTTTCCAATGTTTTAAATAAAAAAAAATAGAGGAGCAAACATAATGCACACATTACACACACACAAAAAATTGTATATTACCATTCAAAACCAAAATACATCCCACATATATAGTGCTTATGAGATCCAACAGATTCTAAACAAGGAGATTGCTTGTTGAGAAAATATGTCAAAAACCCAACCGACCAAAAAACCAAATCTACTTGTATATTAATGTAAGGGTTATTTCTAAATCCCTCCCTTAACACTTACATTGCATAATCAATATTACAAAGAATCATGAATTACATTTCACATATAAGTCACATTTTTCTGATATGGTCTTTACTGACACTTCTACCCACTCTAAAATCTCACGGACCATGCTCTTTCTCCACCACAATCTTCGAGTTTCCCAGTTGACTCATTTGAGGTAAAACTATCTTTTACCATCGTTGACGAACTTGTAACATCAATAATATAGACACATCCTTGACTCATTGGGGCTTTCGTGATAAAAGTTGTAAAGTAATGAACCACTCTATGGACCTACATGTTAGGTAAACTTGACTCAGGATAGAGTCAAAGTTGACCAGGTTAAACAGTGATGGTTTTGGGGCCCATGGTATTGTGCACCCATAGTATTTTTCCCGTGGTATTATATGTAATGGAGCTTATAAAAGGCTGGAAGGACTTCATTGTAATGCAAGACCTGGAGGTGAGCGGTGAAGGCTCACTTGGTCAGATTGGCCAGGGTTTTGGCCAATGCTAATGAGATCTTATTAGGTTGGGTTTTTCCCTGGATTTGGGGTTTTCCCGGATAAACATTTGCGCTTATGTGTTTATGGTTGTTGTTAGTTATTTTTTTATATTTGTTCCTTTTAGTAATTCTCTGTAATTAATTTGTGTTCTCGAGTAAATTTCTTAACATTTGGTATCAAAGCCAGATATTGGTTTCAAAGGGATTCTTTGATGCTAGGGGTTTATAGTGCCTGATGAGATCAATGCAGCATTTTTACAGATCTGGGTCTGAAAATAATGGTGGAACAATCGTATGCGGAAGAACCTCGAGGAGAATGTGCAGAAGATAGTGCCATAACTACTAGGGATCACAGTACATTTACGATATTTACCGGTTTGGAACATGCTGACGAATTGTTCGGGATTCATGCGGCTTCGAAAATTGTTCGTTTTCTACTATGTGAGGCCACCGGTGTTGGAATCAACGAGGTTCTCGTCGGGCTCGCAGTTGGAGCGGTTTGATAGAAGTTTTTGAGTAAATAAAATTGAGAGAGGATGGATTAGAATCGCAGCAACAATAAACAAAAAAAATAAATTAATGAAGTCAAAGTTATTGCATGTAAATGGGCATACTACTGTAAGCCCTGGTAAGGTATGTGTACCCCTCGGTGATCACCCTAGGTGATAGGGGGGATGTCGGGTTAACAATACCCAGATAAAAACTCTGAGGAGGGTAAGAGCTAAAGTGAGCCGGATTGTCTCATTTAGTAGGTTTGGCTGGAGTTAGTCAAGGAACCCCAAGTCAAGTTTAAGGGGGGAATTGTTAGGTAAACTTGACTCAGGATAGAGTCAAAGTTGATAAGGTTAAACAATGATGGTTTTGGGGTACATGGTATAGTGCACCCATAGTATTTTGCCTGTGGTATTATATGTAATGGAGCTTATAAAAGGCTGGAAGGACTTCATTGTAATGTAAGACTTGGAGGTGACGGTGAAGGCTCACTTGGTCGGATTGGCCAGGGTTTTGGCCAATGCTAATGAGATCTTATTAGGTTTGGTTTTTCCTCGGATTTGGGCTTTTCCTGGATAAACATTTGTGTTTATGTGTTTATGGTTGTTGCTGGTTATTTTTTTTTATATTTGTTCCTTTCAATAATTCTTCGTAATTAATTTGTGTTCTCAAGTAAATTTCTTAACACTACACCATCTGTTGGATATTTCACTTTCAACTATTCGGTAGTTGCTAAGAAGGTGGTAAGGATACTTAATGTGTTCAAAAGTTGATCAAACAACTTGCCCTATCTCACACACATGAATATCATAAAAGTAGCGTGTAATTGATTCTCTTGAAGCCCAAAGCACAACAAGACCCATCAACATATAACATACTCACATAATAAAATTAGCGATATGTTCTCTCGGCACCAAATAACACCGAGCACCATTAATTTCCACAATGTTTGTTTGTTCATTAATTTGTTCTACACCTTTATTTTTACAAATAGAATGGAAAACTACACAAATATTTCAACAACAAAATCAATAACCATAAAATTATCCATTGTCATCAGAGCATAAACAATGTTGAAAATAGCAATAAGAAATGTTAAAAATAGCATCAAGAAAAATCCTAATTTAATTTTTCCTTGAATTAAATTGTAATTCTAATTCTCATAGCAACTTGTAACAGTTAACTAAGTTAAGTTGACTTAGTTGGCTCAGTAAATTAGATTTGGGAGTCTATCTAGAGTCATGTAGAGTGATCCCTAAATTTTAGGGGCACAGGTTTAGTTATTATTGAGTTGTAATTAATTAATTCAGTTTAACTAAGTTAAATTCAGTTAAACTAGTTCTAACTATTGGAGGAACAAGTGAGTGGTCGAGTGAATTAAATTGGATTTAATTCACATGTAATGATCAATTAGATAACTGATAACTCACTCAAAAATAACTCATGCATGTCAGTTCTGAGAAAGACCCGGTTGAGATTAGGGTTTAGGGACAATGTACTATCAGTTGTAAAATCATTTAAATTAAACCGATGGTGCATGCAATCAAAGGAAGGCCTATGGATGGATTGTGCAATTATGGATGAGGAATTTCTCAATTAAATATGGGTTAATTCCCTAGGAAACTAAGCAAGGAAGTAGGAGCTTGGCAAGCAGTAGATTTGGCTAAGTATTGGCTTGAGCTAGTTTGTGAAGCAGTGAGATAGATTTTACTTGCGCCAGAGATTGTTTGGGTTGAACAAGCATTGTATTTTCTTCTCAAATATTCTGGCTAATGCAATGTACAAATAGCAGGGGGTTTTAGATGAGGCTTTCCCTAGAAAAGTATTATGTTATGTGTGATTGAAATTCTTCCTTTTCTACTTCGTGATTTCATCGATCAAATTTGTGTTTCCGCTAATGAATAGAGTAGATTTAAGTCAATTTTTTAAAATATTACAATCCGTAGTTTGAATCTACAATAAAATTCTACATGGTATCAGAGTTGAAACCATTACATAAGAGGAGAATATGAGTTTGTTGTGCAGGTGAGATCGAATTTGTAGTTTCATACTTCAAAGCCAGCACGATGTTGTTCTATGGATTGAGACTTCAGTAGGCCCTTGAGGGTAGCTCAAATTACATAGCTTGGAATGATAGGATGGAGGTAGTGTTGGAAGATAACATGTTAAAAGAATTCATAGATCATGATATATCGAAGCCTCCAACATCTGATGCTAAAGATCTGGTAATGGAGAAATTGTGCGGCAAAGGCGAGAAAGATTATCCTAGAAGGAGTTCGATATCATATTGTCTCGAATATCCATGGTAAGGAAACTCCATTTGCAATGTGGAAATCATTGATAGATCTATTTCAAAACATCAGTGACCACAGGAAGTTAGCACTGAAGGAAAAACTCAGAAAGATCAAGATGGAGAAGGGCGACTTAATTCCAAAGTACTTAACCAAGTTCACCCAATGTCGGGATGACTTGGAAGTGTCAGGGTTACTATTGTAGAAGATGATATGGTGAGCCTAGCACTTATAGGAATTCCCAAGAGTTGGAACAACTACCAGGACTCAGTTAATGGAGGGAGAAGCTACCGGAGTGGGAGCAATTGTGGTCCGACTTGATACAGGAAGAGATTCAATGGAACACTAGAGATGGATCTTCATTAAAGCATTATGATGAGGAGAATTGTGCCTTAGCTGGAAAGGTGAATAAAGGGAAGGGGAAGTCATCCCATTCCAAATCAAATTCCAGTCAAGGTGGTAAGAAAAACGACATGTCAAAAACTAAATGTTTTCACTATCATGAGTTGGGACACTATGCTACAAAGCGTTCCCACAAGAAGGTTGGTAAGAAACCCCTAGGAGGAGCGATAGGTGAAGCTCTCGCTTCACAATTCAAATTTGATTTCAGTGTCATTGCATGTATGGAAAGCACTATAATGGGAAGCACGTGGTATCTCAACAGTGGCGCCTTGTTCCATATGGCAAGGAATAGAGATCTCTTCAGTGTCTTGGAGGAGAAAGACCTCAAGAAGAATATAGAGTTTGGAGATGATGGGAGGTACAACGCAATTGACATTTGTACTGCTACTTTTGAGAGGGAGTCTGGCTTCCCTCTCAGACTCATATATGTGATGTATGTTCCAGGACTAAAGAAGAATATTGTTTCCATCACGGTATTGGAAGACCATGGATACAATGTGATTTTTAGCAAAGGAATGGTTTTCCTTAGACACATCTCCACAGGATAGGTGAAATAGATCGGTTTGCAAGTCAAGGACCTATAGGCACTTGAGATACAATATGTATGCAAATCCTTGAGTAGTAAGGGAAAGGTTAGAGACTTGGTGGTTGAGGGAAAGCATGAATTACCTCTCAACATGCAACCTTAGAAGTAGCCTCAACAAGTTGTGGAGCAGCCGAAATTGGAGAAGCAGAGAGGAGACTAAGTGGAGACATCCAGTCAACTACAAACCTCCAGTAGGGGGAAATTTCGAGCGAAGTGGGTAGAGGGAGCACATGTAACTATACCTCTAGCTTAGAGGTGGGGTGATGTGAAGCAATAGTCCCAAGAGTTCAAAAATTGGGCAAGATCCATTGAGGTGTGTTTGTCTCATGGATCATTACCTTGCTACAGAGGCCCACATTATTCAGTAGCAGGAGGATCAGTGTCAGTCATATATTCAAGAGTGCGGAGAAGTGTTGGTAGCGAACTAGAAGGCTCAATAACGGAGTCAACAACATCACAGTTTTTCCAGTAGAGAGTTGCAAACACAATTGATTAAGTTTATTTTTTTGTATGCTTTTTGGTTGTAGATGTTGCAGTAGCAACAACAACAGTGATAAGTGTTGCATACAAAACATTCCAAAGGTACCAGATCAGGATAGAGTTGATTTCCTTTCTTGTTGATAGGGAGCATTGAAAATAGCAACAAGAAATGTTAAAAATAAAATCAAGAAAAATCCTAATTTAATTTGTCCTTGAATTAAATTGTAATTCTAATTCTCATAGCAACTTTTAACATTTAACTAAGTTAAGTTGACTTGGTTGGCTCTGTAAATTCGAGTTGGGAGTTTATCTAGAGTAATGTAGAGTGATCCCTAAATTTTAGGGGCCCAGGTTGAGTTATTATTGAGTTATAATTGAGTTGTAATTATTTAATTCAGTTTAACTGAGTTAGATTCAATTAAACTAGTTCTAATTGTTGGAGGAACTAGTGAGTGGTCAAGTGAATTAAATCGGATTTAATTCACATGTAGTCATCAATTAGATAACTGATAATTCACTTAAAAATAACTCAGGCATCTCAGTTCTGATAAATACCCAGTTGAGGTTAGAGTTCAGGGACAATGTACTATCAATTGTAAAATCATCTAAATTAAACCGATGGTGCATGAAATCAAAGGAAGGCATATGGATGGATTTTGTAGTTATGGATGAGGAATTTCCCAATTAAATATGGGCTAATTCCTTAGGAAACTACACAAGGAAGTAGGAGATTGGCAGGGAGAAAATTTGGCTAAGTATTGGCTTGAGATGGTTTGTGAAGTAGTGATATAGATTGTTCGGGTTGAACAAGAATTGTATTTTCTCCTTAGATCTTCTGGTTAATGTAATATATAGAACATGGGGGTTTTTAGCTAAGGCTTTCCTAAGAAAATTATTGTGTTATGTGTGATTAAAATTATTACTTTTCTACTTCATGATTTCATCGATCAAATTTTGTTTCCACTGATGAGTAGAGTAGTCTATTAAAGTCAATTTTTTTTACATATTGCAATCTGCAGTTTCAATCTACAATAAAATTCTACAAATAAGTTTCCTTGTCCCTCCTTCATAGATCACACAACCTCCTTCATTTTTTTTCTTCAAAATAATATAGTTTATTTCTAAAATAAAAAATGAAACCTCTATGTACAAGTCTTCAACGTTGCACTCTTTACAAAAAACGTTGATGTCGGAAGAGTACCCGCAATGACCTTCAACAATCAGGTAGTGGTCATGTGCATTGCAGAAACACTTCTAGTAGTAACCAGAAGCTCTCATGATCAGGAAACACAACTATCTGAGTGCTCACCCTTGATAGGACAATATGCAACAACAAAAGCACAAGAAATCCCATCCTTAAGCACTTAATAAGGTAGAAGTCACAATCGTTTCTCCTTGGAAATTTACACCACAAGAAGCTAATGGAACTATCACGTTGAGAGGTGAAAATTGGAAATACAACCAAAAATAAAGCTCAGACATGAAATTTATTCTATATAAACATCTGAACTGAAATGAGATTTCTAAGCCCTAACAATGAGATCGAACTTGTTAATTAAACAATTCTAATGATTGTTTAGATAATTTTCGGCAAAATCACATAATTCATCATTTGTCGACGCGTTTCGAACCAACTAGTGTGGTTCATCGTCAGGACAAGTTGAAGATCCAGATCTAGTGCAGCGTGTTAAATAGTCTAAGCAGAGACTCAAACAGCTAAAAAATTCTAACAACTACTTTACCACTCAAGGACCCAGTCAAACTACCTTTAACCATACTGCGAAGTTAGTTGAACTTTTCCTCCCCTCCACCTTTTTCAGCTTTGAAGGAGAATTCTATGAGCAGACTTGTGGGGTTGCCATGGGCTCCCCCTTGTCCCCGATAGTCGCTAATCTCTTTATGGAGGATTTTGAGTCTAAGGCTCTGGCCTCCTCTCGTCTCCTTCCGAAGCTTTGGAAAAGATTTGTTGATGACACTGGTGTTGTCTGGTCTCATGGTCCTGATGAGCTAGATCATTTCTTCAATCATCTTAATAACCAGTCCGCCGCCATAAAATTCACGATGGAAAAAGAAGACAATGGTCGTCTTCCGTTCCTAGATGTTCTCATCTCTAAGAAAGTGGATGGTTCCTTTTCCCATCAAGTGTTTAGGAAGAAGACGCATACTGAGCAGTACTTGCATGCTTCTTCGCATCATTTCCCAGCTCAAAAGTTAGGAGTTCTAAGCACTCTCGCCACCCGGGCTGTTAGAATCTCGAATGAGGAGAGCTTGGAAAAGGAGAAGGCTCATCTCCTAGATGTCTTTATGAAAAATGGTTACAAGAGACACCTGGGACATAAGGCCTTCCTCAAGGCTAAGAAGGAGCCATCTATCCGGAGGGATTCCAGTGATCGTGCCATGGGGGTCAACCTTCCTTATATCCAAGGGACCACGGATAGGATTGCGAGGATTCTGAGAAAGTTTGATGTACCCGCAACTTTTAGACCTCTTAATACTATCCGTAGCTCCCTCAGGTCTGTGAAAGATCCTATTGACCCCAAAGACATGAAGGGCGTCTATGTCATTCCGTGTTCTTGTGGGGTTCCTTATATTGGTGAGACATGTCGCTCTATCAATCAGAGGATTAGCGAGCATTCGGCTGACTTGAAGCATGGTAGGACCAAATCCTCAGCCCTGGCTGAACATGCTGAGAAGACGATGCATCATGTGTGTATCGAAGAGGCTCAAGTCATTGCTA
>APFE031095338.1:0-10169 GCA_000404065.3 Pinus taeda | reverse complement strand
GGGCTTGGGGTTTAGGGTTCATGTTTTAGGATTTATCGTTTATAGTGATTTAGTAAATTATTTTAATAAACACCTAAATAAAATTTAAAAAACATTTTTTAAAATGTTATAAAATGCTTAGCGTTTAGGGTTTGGGGTTTAGGGTTTATAAGGGTTTCAGTAAATGATTTTAATAAACACTTAAATAAAAGTTACAAAAAAACTTTTTAAAATTTTATAAAATGCTTCGAGTTTAGGATTTAAGCTTTAGGGTTTAGGGCTTCAGGTTTGGGGTTTATATTTTACTGTTTAGTGTTTAGGGTTTATAACGCTTTAGTAAATTATTCTAATAAACATCGTAATAAAAGTTATTTTTTTTTTAAATGTTATAAAATGATTAGGGTTTAGGGTTTAGTGTTTAGGGTTTGGGGTGTAGGGTTTAGGGTGGTTTATCATAACGTTTATAGTTTATAAGGCTTTAGTAAATGCTTTTAATCAAGGCTTAAATAAAAGTTACAAAATTACTTTCAAAAAGGTATAAAATTCTTAGGTTTAAGTATTTATGGTTTTACCTTTAGGATTTAGGGTTTAGGGTATATAAGACGTTAATAAATCCTTTTAATAAAGACTTAAATAAAAGGTGGAAAACTCTTTTCAAACTGTTATAAAATGCTTAGGGTTTAGGGTTTAGGGTTTGATGTTTACTGTTTAGTTTAAGGGTTTTAGGGTTTATAACACTTTAGTAAATTGCTTTTATTAAAAAATTACATAAAAGTTACAAAATGGTTTTCAAAATGTTATAAAATGCTTAGGATTTAGGGCTTACGCTTTAGGGTTTACGGTTTGGTGTTTCAAGTTTAGAGTTTAGGGTTTCGGGTTTACAACATGAGTAAATGCTTTTAAAAAACACTGGAATCAAAGTTACGGACTACTTTTTAAAATGTTATAAAATTCTTAGTGCTTATGGTTTAGAGGTAAGGGTTTGAGGTTTATTATTTGGGGTTTAGTATTTAGGGTTTAGGGTTTTGAATTTAGGGTTTTGTGTTTAGGGTAAGTTGTTTAAGGTTCATAAAATTCTTAGGGTTTGGGGTTTAGGATTTAGGTTTTAGGTTTTAAATTTTATAACAATTTAGTAAATGCTTTTAATAAACAATAAATAAAAATTACAAAACACTTCTCAAAATGTTATAAAATTCTTGGTGTATAGGGTTTACGCTATAGGGTTTAGTGTTCAAGGTTTACGGATAGGGATAGGGTTTATGGTTTATAACACTTTAGTAAATTCTTTTAATAAACACTTAAATAAAAGTTACAAAGCCATTTTTAAAATGCTATAAAATGTTGATGGTTTAGGGTTTGGGTTTTAGGGTTTAGGGTTTAAGGTTTTAAGTCTAGTGTTTATGGATTAGGGATTATAAAACTTTAGTAAATTATTTTAATAAAAATTTAAGTAAAAGTTACAAAACACTTTTTAAAATGTTATAAAATACTTAGGGTTTAGGGTTTAAGGTTAGGGGTTTATGGTTTTGATTTTAGGCTTTAGGGTTTATAAGACTTAAATAAAAGTTACAAAACATTTTTAAAGTTGTTATAAAATTCTTAGGGTTTAGGGTTTAAAATATAGGGTTTAGGATTGAGGGTTTGGGCTTTAGGGTTTAGGGTTTAGGGTTAAGTGTTTATGGTGTAGGCTTTTTGGATAAGGGTTTAGGGTTTAGGGTTTATAGCACTTTATAAAATTCTTGAGGTTTAAGTTTTAAGCTCTTCTTTTTAGAGTTTAGGGTTTGGGGTTTAGGCTTCATATTTTCAGGTTTATAACACCTTAGTAATTGTTTTCATAAACACTTATATAAAAGTTAAAAAACACTTTTTAAAATGTTACAAAATGCTTAGGTTTTAATTTTTAGGATTTGGGGCTTAGGTTTTATGGTTTACGGTTTAGGATTTAGGGTTTTTACGCAGTAAATTGTCACCATTGGTCACCGTCCATGTTACCCTTGCTTTCGCACATTAGACGACACATTTATGGACGTGTGACCAGTGACACAACTTAAAAACACTTGCATTGGATTCTCCTCAGTATGAACTTCAAATTCCCTGAAGACACCTTTTGCATATTAGCCCTAAAAAGTTCCCTTTTTCCATTAGCGCGGGTCCACAGTGTCTTACCCGCGCCAATGACTCAGTTCCTCAAAAGAGGGCGCGCCCATGGACGCTCTGTCATAGAGTAAACCCCGCGCCACCTAAATTTGGTTATGATTTTTAGCCAACGTGCACTCAATGTTTTTTCCTCCTTGTTCATGGAGTTCTCTGAGGGAAAAATCTCATGGAAGTGGTCGAGTGTCATCTTTTTATCCATGACACCCAAGTTCAGTTGCTATTCTGGGATCATGCTAAATCTTTAGTAGGTGTCCTGATACAATGCATACTCCTTCCTCCTCCATCTATAAATGACTGTCCCCCTGCATTAAATCAACTAGTTTTTGCTAGAGCTAGTGTGAGTACTGAGATTATGCTAGAGTGATAGTGAGAATTGAGAACTATAGAGGGGTTATGCTGCCAAAATATTGAGAGAGAAGAGGTCACTTTGCAAGGTTTATTTAGCTGCTGGCCCAGTCAGAGGAGGTTCAACGTCAGAACCTTTGGTTGTAATCTTTCTCTGTTTTTACTGATTAAGACACGACTATCATTATGGTTCCACTCATGTGTCTTTCAATGGTATTTGAGTTATATCTTTTCTGACCGATCTATAATTGCATATACTAGATTTTATGCTTGTGTTTGTATCGTTCTTTGCGTGTTCAGGTGTCCGTTTACGTGGAGCGTGAGGATTGTGACTAGCCAAAGAAAAGGGTCAGGAGCGACGTTTCTTCTTCAATTACTAGCGTTGGATTGCAAGTAGATCATCATGATCGATCTCTGATTTATGAAATTAGGAACCTGCATGCAGCGTGGTGTGATTGTTGCTAGACCCGTATTGGGCTAGTGGGATCGCCTCTGTCCGCAGAGGGGATTTACCAGTTCAACAATTTGGCAACTCCGCTGGGGAACTGCTTGTTGTTTTTTTTGTGTTGTTTGATTTGTAAACTGTAGACGGAGCCTGAAGCATGGCCAGATAGCCTTCGAAACACTACTGCTATGCAGTAGTGAAGTAGATCAACGCCACTTCAGTCAATCTCCGGTTTAGTTTACAAACTGAACAATTTCAACCTTGCCTTGCATGTAAATTTTTCTCTTGTTTACTGGCTTGAATAGCTTTCTGGGTTGAAGTTCTTGCTGTCTCTTGCTTGCTAGCCTTTCTAGATACTGTAAACCAAGCCTGGGACTACCTGTTTGTTTTTTCGCTGGAAAACTTGATTAGCGCGGTTTTTTTCCTGACAGTCGCACTGGTTGGCGCCTCTTGCTATTAGACAACCCGCACTAATCTCTTTATATCGCGAGTTGCGGTCTTACAGTCGTGCCAGACTTGTTAATTTTTTCAATTAGCATGTTTGTCAGCCTTCTAAGCTTGGATTTGTGTCTTTTTGCATCTCTTGCAGCTTCTAGAGGTTTGTTGGACCCTTATTTGACTAGTTTTGAGTCTCTCTTTTGAGAAATTCTTAGTTTCATTTCCTTTGATCATTACTTGAAGGTTTGCCTCAGTCTCTTCACCATTTTGCATCTTTTTGCTTTTGTTTTTTCCTTTGAGTATGAGTGTTAATCGCCTTTGAGTGTTCTTATTTTTTTGATCTTTGGAAATCTCACCCAATTTTCTTGATTTTCACTTGACTGGTTCTTAGATTACATTACAATCATCTTGTGTTTGAGAATTCTCTTGCATAGATCACACGTGCATAATTAGAATTCTCATTTGTGCATAGATTACAGTTGCACACTTTTCAAGTGAATTGTGCATCGATTCTTTTTATCCTTCAGTTGTTCACCTTTTTCTATCGATTTTATATCTTAGCCTTCGTGGCTTTGCATGTCGAGCCTTTTGTCGGATTTATGGTTTCCTGATCCAGTCGATTTATTGGTTGTTTCCCACATTCCTCTGGTAGCTGTACAAGTTTTGCATTATATGCTGCAAGTAACTCACTTTTAGCTTTTTTATTTCTTGCCTGACTTCATTGGAACTTAGATTACATGGTTCTTTGAAGGTCTTGGTGTTTTCTTTGCGTAAATAAGTCATTTTTCATGTTTCAGGATTGGTTCTAGATTCTTTGAGTGAATTACCTGTTTAGTGTATGTCTCTTGAAATCTGTTAAGTGCATCATACTATTTTCAAAGAAAAGAAAAAAGATTTTTTGCTTTTCATTAATTAACATTTTGTGTTAATTTTTTTCTTTTAAAAAGAAAAAGAAAAAGATTTTCCTTTCTTGTTATTAGATGCATCAGGATTTTTGTGATCGTTTTGTTTGTATGAAAATCTCAACTCTTCTGTAGATAGAATTCATTCAATGAAACGATACAATTTTCGCATATAGTTGCATTTAGGAAATTTCAAGAGACCACATACGGTAAGACCGAAAACTGAAACTTAATTAAAGATAAACAGTAAAATTAATTCAATGAACCTAACAATGCATTGAAACTTAACGCTCACATCCTAGAGGTCTAGGTTAGAGACGTGTTCCGGCGTCTTTAAACCTGGTAATTTATCGTTGAGTGGTTTGGTGATTCCTCCACGGTGAAACGGTAGGTACCAGTACGGACTGTGCTCCCACGTACTGTCGAGTATATATTGGGAGACCCCTATAGGCTTGCAACCTTTGATCCATAGGAAGCTGAGTCTGCCCCCCTACAAGCCGTAATGCACTGAACACAGCATTCGGGAAGATTGACTGCAGTACGTGAAGTCCTTGGTGTTCATCTGATCGCCAAGGTGTATATAGCAGTTTTACGGATTGTTTGGCAAACCTTTTACCTAGTTCTCCATAGTAGTCACTTTTGATCCTTTTCAGACTCTCTAAAAGAAAAGGTGTAAGTGAGCAGCTTGTCACTTCGTGCTCATTAAACAATCGAAGGAGACTAGAGTCATCTTTTCGTTCTTTTCTCGACTCTTTAAAAATGAAAAGGTCAAGTCAAGTGTCTTAAAATCTATTTGGCCACGATCACATTACCTGGTTAGATTTTGTGTGCGTTAGCTTGAGTAGGATTTCGTTTTGCTATGGCAACTTTTCCATGTTCACCAACCCAGGTTCCCCTCCTGATGGAAATCCTGGTCATTTCCCTTCTCCTGGGAATGTTGGTGCTCTTTATATGGCGACATTATCCCTTCCAGGGTTAACGGTCGGGTTGCCTGTTTGGTTATTTTCAAACTCTGTTGTCCCTACTGTGTCGGCTGATATTTCATCAGTCCCTCCACCTGTACAACCTTATGTTGAACCCAAGGTGGACCCCTCCCCTTCGATGCATACTTCTACATCTCCTTCTTGTACTTCGCCTGGTGAAAGTCTCGATTCGAGTAACCGGGTGGCTGAGAAGAAGAAGAAGAAGTCTGCCAAGGGAGAGGCTCCAAACACACCAGCGACTACAAGCACAACTGCTGCTCCATCACGGACACCAGAAGTCAGATTCCTTCCCACTCCTCCATGGAAGGTTAAGTTTCCTTGTCGATTATGCAAGGAGAACCATCTTCTTCGTGATTGTCCTAGCATTCCCAAGGTCTTAGAAGTATGGTCCCGCAATCCGGCCCGCCCCGCTGATGCTACCTCCTCCGTTGGAAAAGGTAAGGGAAAAGGGAAGATTTGAATCCCCTACAGACTTTGTGAAGGCAATCATCCCCTTCACCTTTTTCCGTTCATGGATAAAGCCTCCGCCATCTTGGAAAGTCTTGCGACTCCCTCACCCCAACTCCCTGTTGGATATCAACGTCTTTCTGCAGCTGCAGATCGTCCTCCTGCTGACCACAAGATTGGTTTACACTCCTCTCTTGTCCAGCCCCTTCTTCTTGAACCTGGCTCTGCCCAGCTTGTTTCAGACCAACCATTGGTCAGAGAGAGTGTCGACTCGGGCTCACCACCCCTCGATCACCCTATTCTGGAAGAACGTCATGAACATGTTCTTCTCATCTCCTCAGATTCTCCTGCGTTTGAAAACGACCCTCTTATCCCAGCTGATTCAGAAGGTCCTTCTTCGGTTCCTTTAGCCCAAGGGGGCGATCATACGATTCCCCCACCAAGTTTTTTTGCCATATCCTTTGATTGGAGTCACCTGACCGCTTTCCGTCTTCCATCCCAGGTGCCTTTCCCGATTACAGTACTTGCCCGTGATAAGGCAGTACCTGGCACTGTTCTCGATGAAGGCGCGTCGGTCAGTCTTATGTCGTACACTACTTGGTAAGCTCTAGGTTCCCCGCAGCTTAGGACCGTCACGCGGAATATGTTGGCTTTCGACGGAGGAGCATGTCCATCTCTAGGAGTCCTCTGAAGTTCCCTATTAGTTTGGGAGGTATAACCATCTATATAGACGTGTTGGTTACTCAAGGAGCTTTAGGCTTCAGTCTTCTCCTTGGTCGTGACTATGTTTATGCTATGGGGGTCGTTGTCTCTTTGCTTTTCCGTGTGGTTTTCTTTCCACCTGATGGAAGGATTGTGACTATTGATCAATTGTCCTTCGTTAGTCCCCCGATGCCTCCTACGCATGTGTCCTCACCTCCTGGTTCTCATCCACTAGCTGAATCTGTCTCACCCCAGATCAACTACGTGGCTACCTCTCCCGTGCCTATATCCAGCCATGCCGCTATCATGCATAGTGTTTTGGGGACATTGGGTCATGACTTCCAAGACATTGACCTTCCATCGGGAGTGCCACTCTTGGAAGCCCCACCTTCCGGTTCATTATGAGGAAGTTCGGGGGGAGGATAGTTTTTCCTGTATCAACCTCATTAAAAAATGAAACAGGCTATCATGAGGATAGTTTGTTCCTGTTTCCACCTCATTCAAAAATGAAATAGGACGTGTCAAGAATAGTTTTGATCTTGTAGCAACCTCGTTAAAAAATGAAACATGATTGGTCGGAGCATAGTTCACTTTCCTATGTCAAGCTCCTTAAAAAATGAAACTAGGTCTGCCGAGCATAGTTCCTGACCTTGTGTGAAGCTCGTTAAAAAATGAAACAAGGGTTAGGAGGATAGTTCTTTTACTGTGTCAACCTCATTAAAAAATGAAACAACTCCCTTTCCAAGTCGAGTCTTTCCAAGATCTCGAAAGTGAACCTTCATTCCATCCACTTTGTTGAATGCAATGAAGCTTGGGGGGCATGTACCTCGTTTTGCGTCATTATGCTGGGGGCATGCGAACTTATAACAAGAATAGTTTTTCGTTTCAAGATTATGTTCTAGATTCTTTGAGTGAATCCTAACGAGATGGCTGCATCCATACTACGGATCTTGATCATCATGTACTCTTATGGATGGCTGCGACCATGCCACATATATCATGTTTTTGAACTATCATACTGTATCTCTCAATGCAGATTCTCAGCGGCAGCTATATATTTTCTTGTAAAGCACTTCACCCCTCTCTCTCTCTCGGGCTTCATGCTTTAGGGGGCATCTGTTACGCAGTAATTTGTCACCGTTGGTCACTGTCCCTGTTACCCTTGCTTTCGCACATTGGAGGACACATTTATGGACCTGTGACGAGTGACACAACTTAAAAACACTTGCATTGGATTCTCCTGAGTATGAACTTCAAATTCCCTTAAGACACCTTTTGCAGATTAGCCCTAAAAAGTGCCCTTTTTCCATTAGCACGGGTCCACAGTGTCTTACCCATGCCAATGACTCAGTTCCTCAAAAGAGGGCGCGCCCATGGACGCTCTGTCATAGAGCAAAGCCCGCGCCACCTAAATTTGGTTATGATTTTTAGCCAGCGCGCACTCAATGTTTTTTCCTCTTTGTTCATGGAGTTCTCTGAGGGAAAAATCTCATGGAAGTGGTCGAGTGTCATATTTTTATCCATGACAACCAAGTTCAGTGGCTATTCTGGGATAATGCTAAATCTTCAGTAGGTGTCCTGATACAATGCATACTCCTTCCTCCTCCATCTATAAATGACTGTCCCCCTGCATTAAATCAACTAGTTTTTGCTAGAGCTAGTGTGAGTACTGAGATTATGCTGGAGTGATAGTGAGAATTGAGAACTATAGAGGGGTTATGCTGCCAAAATATCGAGAGAGAATAGGTCACTTCGCAAGGTGTATTTAGCTGTTGGCCAAGTCAGAGGAGGTTCAACGTCAGAACCTTTGGTTGTAATCTTTCTCTGTTTTTACTGATTAATAGACGACTATCATTATGGTTCCACTAATGTGTCTTTCAATGGTATTTGAGTTGTATCTTTTCTGACCGATATATAATTGCATATACTGGATTTTACACTTTTGTTTGTATCATTCTTTGCGTGTCCAGGTGTCCGTTTACGTGGAGCGTGAGGATTGTGACCAGCCAAATTAAAGGGACAGAAGCGACGTTTCTTCTTCAATTACTAGCGTTGGATTCCAGGTAGATCATCATGATCGATCTCTGATTTATGCAATTAGGAACCTGCGTGTACCGTGGTGTTATTGTTGCTAGACCTGTATTGGGCTAGTGGGATCGCCTCTGTCCGCAGAGGGGATTTACCAGTTCAACAATTTGGCGACTCCGCTAGGGAACTGGTTGTTGTTTGTTTTTGTGTTGTTTGATTTGTAAACTGTAGACGGAGCCTGAAGCGCGGCTAGATAGCCTTCGAAACACTACTGCTATGCTGTAGTGAAGTAGATCAACTCCACTTCAGTCAATCTCCGGTTTAGTTTACAAACTGAACAATTTCAGCCTTGCCTTGCATGTCAATTTTTCTCTTGTTTACTGGCTTGAATAGCTTTCTGGGTTGAAGTTCTTGCTGTCTCTTGCTTGCTAGCCTTTCTAGATATTGTAAACCAAGCCTGGGACTACCTATTTGTTTTTTTCCTGGCAAACTTGATTAGCGCAGTTTGTTTCCTGACAGTCGCGCTGGTTGGCGCCTCTTGCTATCAGACAACCCGCGCCAATCTCTTTATATCGCGAGTTGTGGTCTGACAATCAAGCCAGACTTGTTAATTTTTTCAATTAGCATCTTTGTCAGCCTTCTAAGCTTGGATTTGTGTCTTTTTGCATCTCTTGCAGCTTCTGGAAGTTTGTTGGAACCTTATTTGACTAGTTTTGAGTCTCTTTTGAGAAATTCTTAGTTTGATTTCCTTTGATCATTACTTGAAGGTTTGCCTCAGTCTCTTCACCATTTTGCATCTTTTTGCTTTTGTTTTTGCCTTTGAGTATGAGTGTTAATCGCCTTTGAGTGTTCTTATTTTTTTGATCTTTGGAAATCTCACCCAATTTTCTTGATTCGCACTTGACTGGTTCTTAGATTACATTAGAATCATCTTGTGTTTGAGAATTCTCTTGCATAGATCACACGTGCATAATTAGAATTCTCATTTGTGCATGGATTACATTTGCACACTTTTCAAGTGAATTGCGCATCGATTCTTTTTATCCTTCAGTCGTTCGCCTTTTTCTATCGATTTTATATCTTACCCTTCGTGGCTTTGCATGTCGAGCCTTCTGTCGGATTTATGGTTTCTTGATCTAGTCAATTTATTAGTTGTTTCCCACATTCCTCTAGTAGTTGTACAAGTTTTGCATTATATGCTACAAGTAACTCACTTTTAGCTTTTTTATTTCTTGCCTGAGTTCATTGGAACTTAGATTACATGGTTCTTTGAAGGTCTTGGTGTTTTCTTTGCGTAAATAGGTCATTTTCATGTTTCAGGATTGGTTCTAGATTCTTTGAGTGAATTACATGTTTAGTGTATGTCTCTTGAAATCTGTTAAGTGCATCATACTATTTTCAAAGAAAAGAAAAAGGGTTTTTTCTTTTCATTAATTAGCATTTTGTGCTAATTTTTTGCTTTTAAAAAGAAAAAGAAAAAGATTTTCCTTTCTTGTTATTAGCTACATCAAGATTTTTGTGATCGTTTTGTTTGTATGAAAATCTCAACTCTTCTGTAGATAGAATTCATTCAATGAAACGATACAATTTTCGCATATAGTTGCATTTAGGAAATTTCAAGAGACCACATACGGTAAGACCGAAAACTGAAACTTAATTAAAGATAAAACGTAAAATGAATTCAATGAACCTAACAATGCATTGAAACTTAACGCTCACATCCTAGAGGTCTAGGTTAGAGAC
>APFE031095331.1:0-13707 GCA_000404065.3 Pinus taeda | reverse complement strand
TGGGGGGGCTACCGAGCCTTCCTCGCACGTCCCTCACCCTGCACTCTACAGAGATATAAGTTGATCCACCTACCTTCACTTGGCAGGCCCTACAAATGACATGATTAATCGTTACTCATGTCAGCATCCTCACTTCTCGTATATCCACAGCCCTTACCCGATGTGTACAGCAAGGGGGGACATATTGACCGCTTAACCGCGGCATGCTGCCATTACTACAGAGTACAGCTTCATTTTCTCTAGTTGCAGAGAACCTTTTGACAGTGCCTTTGTACCAAGCACCTGTATGATTTGTAGCGCCATCCCCTTCAGGGGGGAGGAGACTTTTTGCTCCCCATGCTTGTTTTCCCACTTTCGTCGAATGCCACCTGCACCTTCATTGACTGCTACTTCTCATAAACACATTCTCCTTGCACTAGTAAGCGAAAGCCCCTCCGAGACCTTACAAAACACGATGGTGTTCCTACATAATTTGAATGGATGCATGATGCATGCATGACTTATGATGCACCTGTAGAGGATCATGCGCCGGACACATAGTGCTTGTCAGATAGTGCCATTCAGGGAGGTGCACCTATTACCCTAACTCCACCATTCCAAGTTTCCTCCAGACGATGAGATAAGTCCCCCATCATAACAGACTTCGTTCATCGTACCCGAGTCACCGTCACAACAGACCCCGGTCACCGTACCCGGGCACTAGACCCACGTTCTACAGATCGGAACAATAGTTCCCCAATACCCCTGCCATCTCACTTACATCTACGAAACACCATTTTATACCTCGAGATGCATGGATGCATGGATGGATGGATGGATGATGCTTTGCATACGATGATTCCACATTTGAGGATCATAGATTCCACATTTGAGGATCATACTCATTCAGAGCCCACCCATAAGCAACAGTATTTTCCAGGAAGTCCTTGCCAGCTGGCCATTGTATCAATAGACAATCACTGCCAGTTGTAATCACTTTTAGGTCCTTTTCGATAGCCACTACTATCCGAGAGTCCTTACCGAGAGTCCTTGACAGTTATCATTGTCGATACATAGCCGGGAGTCCTTGCCTTAAGAGCATTTCCACTCATTGCTAGTTCTGCCTATAGCCAGGAGGCCTAGCCAATCATTGCCAGGTTTCATTACCAGGAGTCTTTCGATTTTCTAGTCATAGCTGGGCTTGGCTCGACTTGGCTGCTTGGCTAATCGACTGTGGCTTGGAGACTCAACTGGGCTGGAAATAGTTGTATACGTGCATCGGTTCCACTACGCATAATTTCATATCTAATAGGATATGACATTTAGTTAGGGAGATCTCCTAATATTCAATTTTTGGTAGAGACAAATAGATTTCTCTCTTTTGGATCTGGGAGGGAAATAGGGAATGGAATCAGAACATATATAAATGATCTTTATAGATCTATCTATTTTCATTTGGAATCAGGACAGACATGGGAAAGCATTATCTCTTATATAACGGCATGAGATGCACTTGAGTTAGGGAGGAATCTATCTATTATTAGGAATAGACTCAATCTCTATAGTTCTACCTCTATACCACTTGCCTGCATATTTGGTTACGACGGATCGGATCGCTACCACATGCCTCCATGAAGGTCTTATAATGGAACGCTACAACTCGATTATATGTCCCTTCCCTCTTTACCTTACCGAGATGGAACAATGTTACTACAGATCCGGAGAGGGTGCACGTTGAGATACACAATGAGGTTCACACATTGGAGGGTACACGTTGGGATACACAAGCTATGAGGTTCTAGTGCTAGATGCATAGGTACTTGCCAGGCATGATTCTAAGTTGAGCTACACAGGTGAGGTTACACGGAGAGCAGGTGACTTGACCTACAGAGTTGAGCTAGTTCCGCACAAAAGATTATATATCTAGACGTATAGAAACAAACAGCGTAGTTATATACGTGGATTTCATAAACAGAGTGGTGATTAAGTCGATACCATAAGAGGAACATAACACGATAGAGGCCTGGACACTAGAAGCCTAGACACACACTAGAGGCCCAGAGCGTGATCCCCTCACATTACCACATCCCATCCCTACCATTATCCACTTTCCATTCTCCACCATTATGATTCACCAAACAATTCACTGACATTCATTATGATTCACCAAATATTCGACCCTCAGCCTCATCCTCAGCCCTATGCCTTGGGACTACTATCCTGAAACTCTTACCTACTGAATTGATCTTGCCTCTCCATATAGTCTTTTGAATAGACTTTGAAACCTATGTCTCAGACCTAATACCTATAACCCAACCTTTACTACACCTTGAAAGTCGCCTACCCTTCCAACCCTACCCTTCTCACCCTTACCTTCCCGCAGAAGTGATGTTGTCGATGTTATTGAGTTGTGTGTGTGAGGTGGGTGGGGAAACCATTACCCTGACAAACCTTACTACCTTACATTATGTGTTACCACTGAATGGTAGTGGCTTACTCAACGGACCTACAATGAGACAATGACCTCGAGATCTATTCTCTAGAATCATCTGCCTTGGAAAATGCCTTGGGACCCTAATCCACTTCCGCCTTAGGACTATCCTTTGAAAACTATGCCTCATACCTCACCCTTGGGACCATCCTTGGTAACCTATGTGCATCAGCCATCCTGCCTTAACCTCCAAGCAGCTGATGACCTAACCTCTCCTTAACCTCTGATGACCGAACCTTGACTTCCTACCCCTGACCTTACTAAGCTTCTGACCCAACCTTTATATTACTGGCTCACGGACCTGAACTTAGAGAATTGGACGCCCTCCCTCTGAGAAACCATTTGACTTCAGGTTGGCATTTCATGATGTTTCTCTTGAGTTTCATATCCTCACTCTAGCAATAACTCTAGCCACAACAGGTTCTATATCCACAGTTCTTCAATCAAAGAAAAGAACGCAGTTCCAACGATCCATCCGTGGCTTCTAAGACTCTCCATGGCTGACCTACTAGGTGATTCCAGTTCTCTGGCTCCATGTCTATGTCTGGAAAGTGAAAGAAAGGCAAGGGAGTGTGTGATAGGATGTGCTCCTTCCTACGTTGGGTATTTATGTCTTCTCTAGTGTATACGCTCCTAGGATTCTGTCTGTTCCATCTGAGTGACTAGTTGGCTGAATGGATGCGCTCTTAGGGTAGGTTTGTTGCCAGTGCTAGCCCTTGGATTGAGTGCACCTCTGGTGCTTGTGACGCACTTGCAATGCAATAGGTTCGCTACTGGCCCTTACCTACTATAATCTGCCTCTAGCCCCTACCCCCGATGGACAAGTATACATAGTTCCCTTGCATCTCCACCGTGGCTGAATGCCAATGTATGAACCCACCTTAACCGTAGGCGATTGGCTGAGTTAACTCCTAGAGCGTGCTAGTACATGCTTATGTACAAGTCCGCCATGGTCAATTGCCTATATGCGAGGTTACCTCAGTGGATAGCAGGTAGTCTTTTCTATCTAGCCTGACCACTGCCCCTTCCTTTCTTCCCTGGTCCTATTAGCTAGTCATTAGTCAATAGCTGGCCTATTAGAGTCTCTATTAGTACATGGCTTAAATAAACTGGAATTCGATGTTTTTCCCTAATCCCTGCCCGTGTACGGGATCTGGATATTTTTTCATCTACTGAATTCCTGCATAGAGTGAATTACATGTGAATGTCTGGTGGCTGAGTGAGTAGGTTCCATGGTCAAGGTTGAAGTGGGTTGGTTGCTTACTCTTGTCTTTGGACGAGTGCATATTTGGCAATCACTAGTGCTTGCGCTTCAGGGTTTTCATGGTCTGGCCCCTCAAAGCCTCTCACTTTGAAGAAGGACTTGTTACCACCTAGAGAAGAGGATAGGCCCTTTACATATTCTAGTAGCGCAAAGTCTTATTTGCAGTTGGATATAGACCCAATAACCTTATTCCAGGACTCTCAAATCCTTCTCATCCATCCATCAAATCAAGTTCTTCTTTCATCTCCAAGGAGCAAGATCTCTCCTCGAGAAGTTTGAAGGCAGGTGATTAGATCAATCACAGCAGTAGCAGGTATGTTCCACAGCTTTAGATGAAAAGCAGCATCAGGTTCCACTGGGTGTTAATATGTTCCAGACATTGTCCCTGATCATTTTCCACGTGGGCCATCTAGTCCCTCCAACTATTTTCAATTGATGAAGACACTACATATTTAGCGCATAGTGGATTTTAAAACTCAAAAAGTATTTTTGACTAGGCTATAATGTTGAACGATCCTTCTATATTAATATTAACAACATCTTGCTGCCCGCATAATTCTAATTTGACTTTGCTCTCCTTTGATTGAGATTTAGTGAAGGGATGAAAATGTTTCTCGAAGGGAATCACCCTTTGGTGAAATTTAGTGAAGGGATGAAAATGTTTATCGAAGGGAATCACCTTTTGGTGTTGGCTTCAGGGAATCCATCATCTCACTACATAAGTTAATGTGTTAAGTTCTTAAAAGATAAGGGTGATTGTGTTGAGATTTTAGTAGGCATTTAAGGATAAATCCTTGTAATGAATTTATGAATATTTTGTTTTTTAAAAGCTATATTGTAATATAATTTAATTATAATTATTAATTAATAAATATAAACTAGGTATTTATTATTGTCTTGGAATTATAATAGAGTTTGTGATATCATTAACTAAAATATCATTAGTATAATTATAGTAATAAATGTGGTTGATATACGTTATAGGTGTCAACTTAATATTAATTATCAATATGTTAATTATGTATTAAGTAAGTATTGCTTTAACTTTACATAATTTGACTTTTCTGAAAACAACTCCAAAACATTAAAAAAAACTAGATAAGAGTATAGTAATTGTTATTCTACCCAATAAAAAAAATAAAATATACATATATTATGTAATCAAATTCCCACTAAATATCAATCAGCATGGAGTTATCACAAAGAAACAAAAAAAAATATAGATGTTGCATGGTTTAAGGCATCAATTTGTCTAAGTCCTAGGTCATGAAGATTCAGTAATGCTAGTAAATTAATTGTTCATATTGCAAAAGCTAACCTGGGCACCAATTCTAGTGAAGGGATTGCCTCCTGCACATCATCACAATACTCTATAATGCACTGCCAAAATTTTGTTCAACCATATCTTGATTATTCCCTCACCTCTTGCACATCATTATAATACTCTACAATGCATTGCCAAAAGTCATGTTCAACCATATCTTGATTATGATCCAATTTAGGTACTTTTGTAATCTTTAGATATTTAACAAGTCAATTTTTCTCTCAAGCTAATCAGCTTAATGCATAGACTTCTTTGATGCAACACTTAAAATCTACATAAATTATGGAATTGTATAATTTAGTGGCTTTCGTAGTGTCTTTGCAGCATGTATAGTGAGAACTGTAATCCAAATAATTTGGAAACCCAACCTTACATTAATAGTCTCTCGTTCAAATCCACATTCAATAGTTTCTATGATTAAAATTCAACCAAACTTGTGGTAGAGTAATATGTGATCGAGTTGGATGCTAAACCAAATGAAACCTAATCGATTCCATTCCAATCTGCTAAACACGTGGTGAAATAACTAATATTTAAATTAAATATGTTATTCTTTGATTTGAAACTGAAAACCATTTCAAATACTTTTCATATCATCCGCTAGATCATGTATTAGATGAAGAATATGCTCTTGGTATCTAGTTTTGTACATTCCATTATTAAAAAATCACCAATTCCTCAAGCCAAATTCTAATAGAGGCCACGTCTACAATGCAAAAATAGTTATTTATTGTTGTCTCAAAGTTATAATAGAGTTTGTGATATCACTAACTAAAATATTTTAGATGATTTAAGTTCTAAAAATGGTCTACCCCTTAAAAAAAACCACTTTTACAACAACGGCCCCCACTTTTAATATTATAGGTTATATGAAAATATATTTTTAAATATCTATGATTACACTTATTAAAATATATCAAGAAACATTTTTCAAAATGTTTATATATACATTTTTATGTATGAAAGAGTAGTGTATTTTTTGAAAATATTAGTGGACCTTATACTTTGTACCAAATAATGTCCAAAACAATAACAAAAATAAGAATAATATTAGTGATAATAAATAATAGTAATAATAATAAATAGTAATGATAAGAGTAAAAAAATGTTAATGAGTACTTGTTGGTTTTTAAAGTTATGACATTACCAATCCCCCATAAAAGGTCAAATCCCCTCACTACCCTAATCAACTATTGTTCTATGGTCAATATTGTCATGCTTAACTATTATTCAAACACACACACACGTGCACACATGTTATACCTCATAATCCTTAATAGAATCACCCCTAACCAGTATGACATTATACTCCTCCTTATGACCTCTAACACAATCTCCACTTAAACCACTATGCTACTAAATGCACTGCTATTGAAATACAATATAACCACTAACAACTATTGAACAATTGAATCTATTAACCATGGTTGACTTTATTAACTACATTGTCACATTAAACTTTAATACCTTAATCCACTAATTGCTCAACCCAGTAACCCATATTGACATATATTGACTAGTGTTGACTATCACTCAACATAAGGCATTATAACTGAACTAGTACAACTAGACATTAATCCTTGATCATGGTTAACCAATATTGACTATGGTTAACTATCTTGACTATCTTGACTTCTTTGGTCATATTTGGGCATATAAATCATATTGACACATTAATCAACTAACCTAAAATCCCTTAATATATTAATCGTGTTACCTACTTAGATCCTAATAAATTAGTAGTTGTCATTGAGCATTATCTAACTATTATATGTTTTAGAGTTTTTTCCAAAATATGAAAAACATTTTTTGGTCGAATCATGACCTTTTGTTGTGTAAAACATTTTTTTTTTACTTCATATATGGATTCAACGCCCCCCTCGGGGCATTGGGATTGTGGAGAGTTAACAACTCAAACTTGTGAATCCAACAAATCCCTACTAGATTTTAGGCAAATTCAATTGGAAAATATGCTTAGAAAGGCTCCAAAATGTATAATAGGTAGAATATGATGTTTTCATTAACCATTTCCCTTATATACCATGGTAGAGGGATTGCTAATAATGACATCACTAATCAAATTTTCTTGTTGGGGATGTTGACTCCATGATTATTGTGTGATGGTTTCTTAAGATTGTTAGAGAACTAGTGCCCAATTACTTCAATCACAACTATTTCCTAAAGTTTAGTAGGTAACCCAACCACTATGTAAAAAATATAAAAAACTACACCCTAAGACAAAATGATTTCGCATGGGCTTTGTCTATCTATTTTCTCTAATTGATGCTTGGCCACATAATCTCATAAAATGATAGTGTCTCTATTTTATCATGCCTTAACTTCACTCATTTCCTTCAACTATCATGCCTTAACTTCACTCATTTCCTTCAACTCAAATGATGTATATATCTTCTTATTATATTTGATGATAATATGATGGCCTAATATAATTGGTATTGATGTTTTATGTTTTAGTTGTTGCACATGCACAATGTGCATAGAATTAGAAGAAGACATTTATGACTTTGTTTTTGATATGCTGGAATTTGTTTTGTTTTGTTTTTTTAATGTTGGGTGGTGTGTAATGTATATGTAAGGATTCAGAAATTTCATCCATGAATCCTATGGATTTTCTAATGAGTTCCTCTTAAAGGGAAATAGATGCAAGACATAAAGACAATAACCTTCATCACAACCTATGGCCTTCTATAGTCATCAAATTCCATTGACAAAGTTGATATTTCCCACAATGTTAGATGATCAATACTAGCCACCTTTATCCACTCCATCCTCTTTTCCATGGGGAGTAGTAGTTGTAATAACTAGAGGAAAAGGAGGAGCATTGGTGGAGTGTTCCATAGTAGCAACAATGCACATTGGTGTCTCTACTTCTACTACTATGATATTAGCTCTATAACCTGACAATAAGCTAAGAATGAGAAGGAATAATTCATGTTATTATTTGAACTTACACACATGTGAAACCTTTATAATGACATCATATATTTCAATTTGAAAGAAATCACAACACAATAAAAAATAAATTACAGAGCATAAAATATTAAACACTAATGTACACAACTCTCACACACCAACTCAATCAAATTTCATTAACATGGACATATATTTATACATGAGGAGATGTGTCAGGATTTTTTATCTCCACAAATCACTCCATAATTCTCTCAACAATCATCCTCAAATATCTCGTCTGTCATTCCACTATTTTCTCCATAAATGTCTCACTAAAAACATCAACTTTAATTACTTAATATTTGAAAAATGATTCATTATTCCATCACAATTAACGCCATGTTAAAATACTCCTCTTCCTCCCCATCATCATCATCATTGGTGAAAATTAGTATATGTATCTTCATTTCCTATGAACATCAAAGACTTAAGTATCACCAACCCATCAACAACACAAATCTCCCTCTCCTCCTTAAAACCTCAAGAACACCCTTGACACCCCAATTTGTGACATGAAATCACAAAATCATGAGTGGCAACAAAGAAGTAACAAAAATATCCTATTTTTCATCATGATTCGACTCCTCTTAACTCTTTGGCTTGGGCATTACCAAATTATCATCCATATTGTTTGTGCACAAAAAGCTAAGGGAAATGTCTATGAACTCAAGCCCATCTACAAGCTCTGTAACATTATTAAAAGATTTTGAATCTCTCCAAAGCTCTTTAATGTCCCTCTCCATAGGAAGAAGTGATTACATCCCAAGGTGGGCATCGGTTAAGCCTATGCTAACAACTTACAATAAGAAACAAAATATTATCACCCTCTAAAGCCCTAAAGGCAACCACTAGTGGAAAAAGTACTGCACAATTTGAAGAAGTTATTGATTCTTATGTTGTATTCCAGATATAACGTCCAAACTAATAATATTAAAACAAATAAATAATAATAAATAAATAAATATCATTCTAAATAATAATATGTAGTAGTAACAATGATAATAATGATGATATTATTTATAAAGTTTAATGTTTGGGGCTTTGTTAACTAATAAAGTAGCGACATTGACATTCCCCCTATAAAGATTCAAATCCCTTACCAATGTATTTTCCCCTAATGCCATGGTTTATATTATTTATTATGTATTATTAATGTTGTTGTTTTTACCGTGGTGAATCATTAATTTGTTGGAGTAATATGTGCAAAACCCAAGATCAAACCTAGTGGTTGCCATTATAACACCAAGAGTTTATCCAATAGCCTTTAAGCTAGATATACTAGGAATTTGTGATTTAGCAAGAGCTAAGACTCTACAATGGTGACGGAGCCTACTCCTTATGCCTTATCACAATGGGCCAAAGTTGTCCCTTTGTGGGATTTGAAATCGTGTGGAGGGGATAACATCCCATTGTGCCAACCACTTGGTTGTCCCACAAGGAGACTATCATGTATTATTAATGTTATAACCCAATTTATTTTAATATTTTCTCCACTATACCCCCTAGCCTTTATGGCCCTTAATAATTTCATCATTTTAATACACTAACTCCCAAACACATAAACCTATTCATATGACAAGACATCTAACCATTATGACCCTAGACTCATTATAACTCTAACCACGATAACTTTATACTTCTTAACCCTTATGATCTTGGTCACAATCAACTCTTAAAAAACCTATGATCTTAGACACATTACCTTAAAATACACTATAACCACTTAAAACTATTGACCAACATGATATATTAACAATGGTAGGCGATATTGACCACCTATTAACATCCTATCTTTAATCTATTAACCTCTTAACCCACTAAATTCATATTGATAAATATTAGGTATCAATAAATATAAGTCATCATAATTCAACTAACGCACTAGACATTAACTCTTGATCATAGTTAACCATATTGACCATCTTGATTATATTGATCACTTTGATAATATTTTGTTACATTAACAATAATTGACCATATTTCCATAATAAACCATTAACTTAAAATCCCTTTAGTAACTAAACATATTACCCACTAACCTCAATAAACCAAGAGTGATTATTGACGCATTATTGAATTAAGTGTGTGACATCATCATGGTTGAGTGATATTGCCAATGTGTGGCATCATCAATATGCATGTTGTAGGCGTTGTAATAAAATTTCTCCTCTATCATGTTTCAAACTTGCAAGCTAATGTGTTTAGACTAGGATCATGAGGTGGTTTTAGATTTATAATTTTAAATTGAACAAAATTATATTTCTATATAAAAATAGATTTAACAATTTAACAATTTCAAATATCAATATTACAATTAAATTATAAATATTTAATATTTAATATTTATAATTTTATTCCTCGATTGGGGTGTGAGCTAGCTCGTATGAGACTTGTTTTTGCCTATCATTCAATATGAAAATCCCAAGGTGATCTTTTACCACCCCACGGGGATTCACTAGAAGGTGATCTTTTACCACCCCACGGGGATTCACTAGGGGAGAAATACCACGTGCATTCATATTGGGGGATATATTTTGAAGAAAAAATGACATAATATATTGAGCATATAATAGGGGGTAAAGGGTTTTTATATTAGTAGGTATAAAGGATGGAGCTCAAAGTTAATGGAAAAATATAAAGGGGCATAAAAAATGTTAATGAAAAAATGGATACCTACAATATCTAGTGGAAGTAGGGGGATTTTTAATTGGAAGGTGTATTCGGTTCATATTGGTAGGGGGTTAAATAATGTGACTTTTAGAGGCATTTTCCAATATGTAGTCAAATTAAGGGTATTGTTTAGTATGTCACGAATGCACGTGCTATGTCAAAGGTTCGTTGAGTGAATCCCTCGTGTACCACCCTCCACATGCATGAAGCACATGGAGAGGTGGTTTTGTGCATGGAGCTAATTAATTCCATCCCCAAAGGTGGAAGAGGTATTATCAAGGTGTTGGATTTCATTTTTTTCCTCGGTAAGTTTGGTAAGTTTCATGTCTATGAGTTCTGTTTGATTTGAATCTAGTCTGAGATACTCATCATCTTGGGGAAGGAGTCCATCGTGAATCTTCATCGGGCTCTGGTTCATTCTCTGTTGGTTCAAGTCTCTTTTCACGGGTATGTTTTCAATCCCAATTCCTGTATCCCTGCTCCTATGGCTCGCTATCTCTATATGCTAGTCTTTAGGGTGAATGGTTATGTTTTAAATTGGTGGGTGTGGAAGGAGACCTATATGGAATTAATTCCCTATGGTTGTTACAAAATTGTGTGAGGAGTCTCTTGTTTATTGTGCTCCCATGTCAATGGTTTATCAAATCTTATTGTCACACATGGGTCTGTGTTGGGTTCGGTTTATGGGCCACTCTAGGTTCTATTACTGTTTCTACCCCTACCGCAAGGGATTGCTTTATGGTATGAATATAAGTGGGTTAGGTCTAGAACCTTCAAGGTTTTGGTATTTGAAATATTATGTTTATATTTACAGCCCCAGACATATCGGACAAAGTTAGATTAATGTGTGGTTAGGGGCCTTTGTTTCTTGTTGGTCGCCTACCGACAACAAGCAATTGAATTGGTTTATATTTCTATTCTCATCCTCTTATATGGCTACATTGGCAGGTGCCCTATTTTGGAGCAACCCCTGGATGCTTCTTGCTCTTGTGCATAAACTTCGTTTAGGTCGGCTACCAGGGTTATAGCTAGTCTATCAGAAACCTTGTAGGTACCTCAACTACATGGCTCGTGCCGCCTCTGGTAAAGGAAAGGCTACTCCGGGATCTCACGACCGAGGTAAACAAAGGAAAACATCTCCTGTGACCAGTCAGCCCAATGCATTAGGTGGTAAAGTCTGTGGGCGTAAGGTAGCCTCCTGAATCATTAAAGAAGCGACCCATGCATACCATTTGACTATCTCTGCCCCAATCAGGAAACTCATTGTAGAATGGGAAGAGGAGCTCAACCAGAAAGTGGATATTCTTGAAATTGATTTACAAGATTGGCAGTCTTTGGTGCCAGACCCCGGTCATTTTCAAGGAAGATCCACACAATACAAACAATTCATTTATATTGGATGATGAAGAACCTACTGGCTAAATCTCTAGAGCAGCTCCCAACATTCACTTTCATCTTCTCATGGGTACTCGGATTATAGTAAGGAGTTTCATAAGATTCAATTCCAACTGCAATAATAAAATGGCCACATCAGTTGCATCAAGCAAAATATTCCATGTATTCGTCAAACTGAAATTCTAGGCTCCAGTGCGAAGGACCCTGGTCCTGTTGGTTCAATTGAAGATGAATATTGTGTTGGTGCACCCCTTGTTTTGGTTTTCTGTACGTAGCAGTTTCATACTTTTCAGAATGTTTACAGTTATGTTTACAGTAGGAAGTATAAGGACACTTAGACTTATTTAGCATGGCTTGCTAGACTCATCATATTTTTCTTTTGGATGACTTATCATGCCATTAAGTGGTCAACAAACATAGCTTCCCATGGGGCAGGTTGAGGCCACCTAATCATCTAAAATGTGGATGTATGTGGATGTAACCTACTTCCTTTTTGACAAAAAAATTAATAGAAAGGTCCTATTAAATTTACAAAAAAAACATTTATAATTTTATCCGATATAAAAACATATATACTAGCACAACCACATTAAAAATATTAATGTGGTTGATATAGCTTAAGACTTTATAAATATAACAAAAAAAAACTGGTGCAACACGAAGACTACCTTACCAATGCACACATTTTTCTTCAAAATTACCAGTATTAAAAAAAATTATCTGGGTCACTTTATTGAGAGAAAAAATACACATTATTTGTAAATGGACCATTTGCTAAAATAAATTTCTTATATATAAATGCAATGTTGTAATAATATTTGAGGACTATATACATGGAATTAAGTCATTTAAAATTGGATAATGTCTCAAATGGATTTGAGTGGGGCGCGGAGCATTGATGAAATTATTTTTGTTAAATTATTAAAGTAAATGGGACAATTTTTGCTAATAAATTCTCTTATATAAAAATAATATGTTATAAATAATATTTAAAAAATTATATGAGGAGTTATTAATTGCAGTATAATTCAAATCCTAAGAAATTGAGTGGGCAGAAATCAGTTGAAACAATTAATTTTATTAATTACAAGTCAATACAACTTGATAACACACTTAATCTTTATAAACATTAGACTAAATAATATAACTAAATATATTCTCTAAATTCAAATCTTAAACCATATTAAATTATAAATAAAATTAAACTCTTTCACATTATTATTTAAATATTATTATTAATATATATTGGTTTAAAAAAATATTCATACAACTTTTAAAATACAAAATCAATCAATCACTCATGACGATTTAAAAAGTGCATTGAAAACCTTATTCCCTCGTGATGCTTTAATGCCAAAGCCAAGCTCTCTCTTTTACCACTTTAAAAAAATTTCGATCGCCTAGATATTTAAGTGTGTGTTTATGTGGCAATCTCTGAAAGGTTTTGTTTGATAAATGTGACCAACATTGCCCTCCACCATTTTTAATTTGTGGGCCTTCTGCGCCGTTTACAATGCAGTTATATTTAACTGTTTCGGAACCTTTTTTCCAGGACATTGCCTTATCCTATCCACTTTTAACAGTAATAACATATTTAATTTTATATTTATT